>JAKJMR010017835.1:39298-53575 GCA_024449315.1 Daboia siamensis
TGAGGGAACTATGACCCTTAGATGACTTGTGGACTTCAACTCCCAGAATTCCTCAGCCAGCATGAGGGAACTATGACCCTTAGATGACTTGTGGACTTCAACTCCCAGAATTCCTCAGCCAGCGTGCCCGGCTGATTAATTCTGAGAGTTGAAGTCCACAAGTCATAAAAGTTTGAAGACCCTTGGTTCAATCTAATATGACAACTGCCTCAGTTTAATTTAATGACAGAAGTTAAGATTACTCAATATCTGCCCAAATCCCATTCAGATCAGCACTGCCTGTCCTCGGTGCAGTGACCCAAGCATACAAATACTGTAAAACAGTGAAAAGGACGGAATAAACATGATTAAAACCTTGAAAGAGACAATTTTCCATATGGACAAGTAAGCTTTCAAGGCCAAAAGAAATCAGATATATCAAGGAAAGTAGGCCTGGGTGGGTGATAAAAGGAAGCAAATTATGACTTACAACCATACTTGAGACTGGGGTTTCCATTGTATGTTCCTGCAGTTATAAAATAAGTCATTACATGACTGGCTCATTTTTACCATGGGCACTAAAGAAATCCATCTGCCCCCACTGATTTTTTTCCCCCAGAAAGCAGCTGTGTAGATCACAAATCTCAGTCAGGTGATAGCAGGACCTCAGCCGTCAAAATTACATCGTTTGCCAAACACAAATAGTGATCATGAAACCGCAGGAGTAATAAGTGGAAAAAAGATCATAAATCACTTTTTTCTGAGGTTATTATAACTTTGGTTAAATGAATAGTCATAAGTCAAGGACTTTATATACAAGGCTACCAACCCTCCAGAGCCCAAATTATTCTCTGCCATTTTTTCTTGATTCACATTGCAAATTGCTGGTTTGAATATTTCCCAGAAAGTTAAAATTCCTGTGGTGGTATAATTAATTGTATTTCCTCTGCCACTGATCCAGTTTCTGAGCTAAATCCTGTGGGATTGAAGTCCTTGTGTACTTTAAGCAAATGTGTATGTCTAACAAATATTTCACTTAATTTACATTCTGGGCCGATGAGTAATCATCGTCAGAAAGCAAGATTTCTTTTTTTTGATCTGCTTTGTTTGATTGTTCACTCCCTTGTGCTTTCAGCACAAGATCCTTAAAGTAAGGGGGAAAACATATTTTGTGGGTTATTTTTACAGTGATTAAAAACTAAAACGAGCAGTGATTGCATGATGAATTTATGCTTTTTTGGGTGATTGTATAGTACAACCATTCATTTAGTGACTTCTCAGAGTTACAATGGCACACAAAAAAATGATTTATGATGGTTTTTCAAACAACTGTTGCAGCATCCTCTGGTCATGTGGTAAAATTCAGATACTTGGCCACTGATTTGTGTTTTATGACGGTTGCAATGTCCTGGGATCATGTGATCAGTTTTTGCAGCCTTCTGACGAGCAAAATCAATGGGGAATCCAGATTTACTTAATAACTGTGTTACTAACTTATCAACCGCAGTGATTCCCTTAACAACGGTAGCAAGGAAGGTTGTAAAATGGAGCAAAACTCACTTAGCAACAGAAATTTCAGGGTCAATTGTGGTCAAGGACTGCCTGTACATCTGATGATAATTCAATCTGGCTAAAGGCATAATGTACATTTTGCTCGTTTTAAGGATTTAAACTGAACAGCTTAAAAAACACCAGTTACTATAATGAAAGCAGGAAAACCGGTGAGGAACAACTGTGCATACCGGCATCTCAGACTAACCAATCTTTTCCATCTTTAACTACGGGGGGTGAGGTGTTACCCCCCGTTGATAGGGCCCGCAACTTGGGCATCCTACTGGATTCACGGCTCAGTTTGGAAGATCATATAGGAGCTGTGGCCAGGGGGGGCTTTTGCCCAGGTTCGCCTGTTGCGCCAGTTGTGGCCCTATCTGGACCGAGATGCCCTACACACAGTCACCCATGCGCTCGTGACCTCCCGGCTAGACTGCTGCAATGCTTTCTACATGGGGCTGCCCCTGAGGACCACTCGGAGGCTTCAGCTGGTGCAGAATGTGGCCGCGCGAGTTGTGATGGGAGCTTCCCGATACTCCCATGTAACACCTCTTCTCCACGAGCTGCATTGGCTTCCGTTGCCCTCTGGGTGAGATTCAAGGTGCTGATGATGACCTATAAAGCCCTACATGGCATGGGTCCGGATTATCTGAGAGAGCACCTGCTGCCAGTGGCAATTTCCCATCGTCCTATGCGCTCCCACAGGGAGGGCCTCCTCTGGGTACCGCCGGTCAAGGATTGCCGACGGGCGATCCCCAGGGGGAGGGCGTTCTCTGTGGGCGCGCCTGCCCTATGGAATCAACTGCCAACGGAACTCCGGACTGCCCCCGAGTTTCGTTCATTTCGCCGGGACCTAAAAACCTGGCTCTTTGAGCTATCTGGTCTGGACTGAGGGGTTTTAATGTTTTTAAATTGTGATTTTAATTTTTTGCGGCTAGACTTAATTTTATTTTATTTTAATTTTATATTGTATTGTTTTTAAATTTTGCCTTGTAAACCGCCCTGAGTCCTTTGGGAGTAGGGCGGTATATAAACCAAATAAATAAATAAATAAATAAATATTTTACTGATCTTAGACCCACCTGAGCAGAGGCCCCCAACCTTTTGGGCACCAGGGACCGGTTCCGTGGAGAGAGGTTTTTCCGTGGACCATAGAATGTGTGGCTTTGTATGCTGCCTGCATCCCACCAATGGGGCTTTGCTTGTTTGTGCAGACCGGTTGCTGGCATGCTGCGGCCCGGTACTGGTCCACAGACCAGGGCCTGGGGACCCTTGCATTTGAGTATTGTATATTTTTACCATTTTAATGCACATCCACTCTTGCCTGTAACAACACAGGTAGTCCTTGAGCTACAACAGTAATTGAGCCCTGAAGTTTGGTTTTAAGTCATGACGGTTATAAAATTGGTTACCAAATAACAGGACCTAATTTTATGATCTTTTTTGCAGCGGTTGTTAAGCAAACACCATGGTCATAAAGTGAATGCCACTGTCATTAAGCAAAAAACATGGTTGCTAAGTTATGGTGCAGCTTTTGCCAGAAACTGCCAGTAAAACACTAGTATCTGGTAAAAGCATCGTAAATTGTGGTCAAATGACAGTGTGGTATTTCAGAAAAACTCTTAAGGGTGGGCTGGTTGCCAAGGATCCAAAATGCAGTCATGTGACTGTGGGGGAAGGGTGACATCAGAACTTAAAATATGTGTTGTGAGTAGCTTTTTTGGATTCCATCATCACTTCAATCAAATTCACAAAACAGTCATAAGGTGAGGACTACAGGTAATCCTTGACTTAATAGTTCATTTAGGGACCGTTCAAAGTTACAATGGCACTGAAAAAGTGACTTATGACCATTTTTTATTCTTAACAACCGTTGCAGCATCCCGGTGGTCAAAATTCGGATATTTGGCAACTGGCATGTACTTAACGACGGTTGCAGTGTCCCAGGATCATGTGATCCCTTTTGCGAACTTCTGCCAAGCAAAGTCAATGGGGAAGCCAGATTCACTTAACAACCGTGTGACTAACTTAACAACTACAGTATTTACTTAACAGCTGTGTAAAATGGGGGCAAAACTCACTTCACAAACGTCTTACTTAACAACAGAAATTTGGGGCTCAATTGTTGTAAGTCAAGGACTGGCTGTACCTGTATTAATTCCAACCCTTGCCTTCTGGATTGAATTCTGTATCTATTAATGCTGTAAGATAGAAATGTTAGTAAACTAAAGCTTTTGATGGGCAGAACTATGGAGCACAGTGGAGTTTTAGAAAGCAAGTTTGCAAATTTGTTTTATGATGTTGACTTTAGTCCTTGTTTGTGGGTTCAGCGAGATGTGCCAACAATCTTACCTCTTGGCTACTGCCATCTTAATCCTTGTCTTGGTTCTTCTGTGCCAAGCTCACAAACTGCTAGGCTTTCTGGTGCTATGTGAATTCCAATCGCTAAGAAAGAACAATCCTGTTAATATTTTTTTAACAACATTGTTTATCCAAAGATATTAAGGAGAAGCCCTCATTGTCCAGTTTGCATTTCGATCAGAGATTATAGGCATTCCAGAAATACGTGTAAAGAATATTTGAAGGTGTAAATTGAAACTTGTTCATCTCACTTTCTTAAGTTTTTCTCCCTGAGTCGAACTGGATTTCCTGACTTGTGGTTTTCATTGTTTCTTTTGTGACAATTATGCACAGCTTTTGCCATCAGTATATTATTGTGTTATTTCTCCATTATGTTGATATGTAAATAGATGTGAATTATTCCTCAGGTGCCTTGATTTCATTTTTGCTGATTTCTCTGGCTGTGATTTATATGCACAAAAGGGAATAAAACAGACCAAAAACATGGAACAAAGAAAATGAATATGTTGACTTTACATCTGTGGAAATCAAATGGGTCTTAGCTAACTGAAACCTGTTGCGTTCAGTGGGCCTATTGCAAATACAGTGGAAGGGTCCATGCTAATGTGTGTATTTTGTACAATTTGTTAAGAAAAAGCAAAAAACCCAAATGCATAGCCCCATGGTGGCGAACCTCTGGCATGCGTGCCACAGATGGCATGCAGAGCCCTCTCTGTGGGCACGTGCACCGTCGCCCCAGTCCTGGGTTCGTTTGGGGAATGAACCTTTACTTTCACCCCTGCTTTTAAAAAAAATGCAAGTTCATTAATATCTTTATGCACAGGGATTCTATTTTTCCCCTATCTAGGAAAATAGTTAAGATTGCACATTGTCTTAGACCAGGGGTCTTCAAACTTGTTCCTTTTTTGACTCGTGGACTTCAACTCCCAGAATTCCTCAGCCAGCCATGCTGGCTGAGGAATTCTGGGAGTTGAAATCCACGAGTCATAAAAGGGCCAAGTTTGAACACCCCTGGTCTAAGACAAGGGTCCCCAACCTTTCTGGGTTGGTGGCCCGGGATGGGGTGTGTGTGGAGGGACCTTTACATGGGCACACATGTGAACAGGACCACACGTGTGCATAAATGAGCCATGATTGCACATGTGAAACAAGCAGGGACATGAGCGCCCACACAACACAACACTTGGGCAATGCTAGTGCCCATGCAATGCTAGCACAAGTGGAGGGAGTGTGTGTGCTTGCAGCAATGGTAATGCTTCTGCAATGCTGGTGTGATTGGGTGGAATGTTCGCTTGCGGCAACAATAGTGCCTGCGCGAGTGGGGGAGTGCGCTCGTGGCATCACTACCGGCCGCACAATGATCACTAGCGCCAGCATGACGACACAACATTAGGAGAAGTTGGGTGCGCTTGTGGCGATTTACTGCCCGCACAACATGGACTTACTGTCTTTTAATTTAAATTGGCCTGAACCTGGATTAGCCATACAATGTTTTGAAAAAGTTAAAAGAGTTCTTTGCTGTTCACTGACCACTAATTCACAGGGTGCCTTAAATAGACACTCCATCAATTGACAAAGTAGACTCAGAAGTGATTGAAATAAATTCTGTAGATATACTCATAAATTGTTCTATCGCTGTTAACAGAATCCTTCTCATTTTGTGTCTGTGTGTGTTCTGAGGGGTCCTTGGTGCTATGTGAGCTTGGTTGTTTTCTTGCAGATATTTCATTACCCAAACCAGGTAACATCATCAGTTTGTCCCTGGAACCTCTGCAAGAAAACAACCAGGCTCATTTCAACCCTGAGCTACAAATATTCTCTGTTATTTGTGTGTTGTGTTTGTATCTCGCCTTGAAGGTAAAAGGAGGCTTCAAATGTGGGAGTTTCACTTATTTTCAAAATGCAAACACATCAATGTCGTGTTCATACAATACTACATGAAGGCACTATGTTAAGACTGTTTGTGCCAACTAGCAATTGGATTTTAGTTTACAATGTTGAACGACACACGAATGGCATGCCTATTTTAGATTAATTAGTTTTAGATTAATGCCATCTTTACTAGGGGTGACTTGATAACAATGTTCCAATATCTCGGGGGCTGCCCCAAAGAAGAGGCAGTCAAGCTATTCTCCAAAGCACCTGAAGGCAGGACAAGAAGCAACAGATGGAAACTAATCAAGGAGAGAAGCAACCTAGGACTAAGGAGAAATTTCTTGACAGTTAGAACAATTAATCAGTGGAACAATCTGCCTCCAGAAGCTGTGGGTAGTCCAAGATGAGGTTTTTAAGAAGACATTGGACAGCCACTTGTCTGAAATAATATAGGGTTTCCTGCCTGAGCAGGGGGTTGGACTAGAAGACTTCCAAGGTCCCTTCCAACTGTTATTCTATTCTATTCCATTCCATTCCATTCCATTCCATTGTCTAGTCTAGCCTATTCCCTGTTCCATTCCTATCCTATCCTATCCTATCTTTACAATTCTCTTGTCAAATACCACTGTTCATTCTTGGAGTGATGTCCACGCCTTATTACAACTCTAGAATGATCTGTCAAGCCAAAAGGAAAGCAATACAGGTAGCCTTGATTTGCGATTCATTTAGCAACTATTTGAAATTACAATGGCACTAAAAATGTGATGTACAACCAGTACTCACACTTACAACCAGTATCACCACAGTCACATAAACCATATTCAGTGCTTGGTAATTGACATATATTTACAAGGATTGCAGCATCCTGGGATCATTGTAATCGCCATTTGCAATCTTCCCAGCCAGCTTCTAATATGCAGGGTCAATGCAGGAAGCCAGATTCACTTAATGACTGTATGATTCACTTAACAGGTACAATTAACTGGCAAAAAAGATCGTAAAATCGGGCATAACAACTGCTTTGCTTAACAACAGATTTCTGGGCCCCACTGTTGTCATAAGTAGAGCACTATCTGTATTGCTGTTTATGGCACTTGGGAGACACCATTGAATATATTTTCATTAAGTGCTGTAAATGCTTCATCACCTCCGTCCCCTCCTTGGCAGGTGCATAAAATAAAATGCTTCTAAATGTGTTATTCCAGAACCAAAATGTTTATTTTTAAGGAGGGTGATGGTGGTAAAGAGAAAATTAGAGCTTTATTTTGATCTGATATAAATTGGATCATTTCAGAAGAGTAACAGAGCATGATGTTCAAATATTTGGCTAAATGCAAAAATGGGAAACGGCTCCTTAAAACTGCCTACTGGTATGTTTTTGTTTTATTCCCCCCCCCACACAACTGTTACCTCTGCCTGTGAGTCTGCAATTCCATAAGCCTGATGGGAGGACAGCCAACCATTTTACAGCAGAACGGGTAGGAATGTGTGTCCTGTAACTGTTTTAAATTGTGCGGACTACAACTTTCAGAATTCCCCAGCCAGAAGATCTGGGAATTGTCCAAACAAGTTAAAGTCCAAATAATTGAAAGCCACTGAGGTTGAAAAGCACCATTGTTCAGCTAGTCTTTCAGATGGGACTGGTTGCAAAAGGTGATCACATGACCTGCGACACTGCAACCCTCATAAATACCAAGTTGCCAAGTGTTTGAATTTTGGTCACGTGACCATGGAGACGCTGCAATGGTTGCAAGTGTGAAAAAGGGTCACTTTTTTCAGTTCTAACTTCAAATGGTCAGTAAACTGATGGTTGTAAATCAAGGACTATACATTGTATTTTATGGGTTGTGCAGATTAGAGCAGTTTTGCAAACCAAGGCACTCAAGTCTCCCAGACTGGCAAGTTAATTCACCTCCCCAGCCTGCAGTTCCAAGTTTGGCAAAACGACAGCCTTTTATGACTCGTGGACTTCAACTCCCAGAATTCCACAACCAGGCACGCTGGCTGAGGAATTCTGGGAGTTGAAGTCCACGAGTCATAAAAGGGCCAAGTTTGAAGACCCCTGAATAAATCCATCGCCTACTACGATGTCACTTCTGGCACCACCTGCGGGGCACATGCCTGGGCGTGATGTGACAGCTATAAAGAACTACATGTCCCAGGATGCCTAGCGGGCCCCGCCTTTCCATGGCGAGCGTCAACTCGCCAGGGGCGGCCGTAGATCTGTAGAGATAGGAAAGTGAAGAGGAGCGTTGCGTAGCTTGGCTTTCCTTCGCGTGAAAGAGAAACTCCATTGATGCTGGGACTTTGCAATAGGAGTGCCATAGCTGGCGAGAAGGATTCTGCAACCGCCAGAGACATCGGCCGCTCAGCAAAATAAAAACCAGCACTGAGAACGAAAGGGAGCGACTCTTCATTTTTTCAAAGTCTACGGAGCAGCCTTGCAGCCGGAAGAGGGGAAGGGGGCGGGGCCGCCGCGCGCCTGCGCATGCGGGCTGCGGTCGTCGCCCAGGGCTGCGAGGATGGAGCGGATGAAGGTGGTTCTCGGGCATCTGAGCGGCTCCCAGCGGCCGCGTCTCTGGGCGCCTTCCCCTTGCCGGGCCCCGCTGCCCGGCCCGGACGACGTGGTGGTGGTGCACGGGCGCCGGACGCCCATCGCCAAGAGCAAAAGGGGCGGCTTCAAGGTAGGGGAGGACAAACCCCCCCCCCAAAATAAAAAAACCTGGGCTCCTTCAGAGGCGTCGGACTACAAATCCCATCAGCCCCTCCCTGGGAGCGGGTAGCCCAGCACCTCTGGACGGAGGCGTTTGGGGGGAAGGGGGAGGGGAGGCGCCCCTCCTTTTAGCCCGGTCTTGACATGGGAGTTGTAGTCCAGGGGATTATGGGCCTGAAACACCCCCCCCCACTTAAAATGAGTTCGGATGTTACGGGGAGGGGGGGGGCGGGTGAAGAGGAGTTGGAGGAGGATCCAGCGTCCAGCGCCTTATGGACTGCAGTTCCCATCATTCCCTCCCCCCCCCACCAGCACCTCTGAAGACAGAGTGAGGGTGCCCAAGTTATTTATTTATTTCTTTTTCTTTCCTTCCTTTCTTTCTCTCCCTCCCTTTCTCCCTCTTTCCTCTCTTTCTTTCCTCCTTCCCTTTTTCTTTCTGTCTCTCTTTCTCCCTTCCTTCCTTCCTTCCTCTCTCTCTCTTTCTTTTCTTTTCTTTTCTTTTCTTTCTTTTTTCCCCCCAGGAAACTACACCAGATGAACTTCTGGCTGCGGTCATGACTGCCGTTCTGAACGATGTGAAGCTACGCCCTGAGCAGCTGGGCGATATCTGCGTGGGTGAGCCTTCTTCTAAACTACTAGGCTGGGCAGTGGTCATCCAACCAAACCCTGATAACCTAAGCAAATTCCTGTCTTTGTACTTAGGGAATGTACTTCAACCTGGCGCTGGAGCTCTGATGGCGAGAGTTGGGCAGTTTCTAAGGTGAACTTAGCCACTGAGTCATCTGGAAGGGAGATCATGGGTACAGTGACTTGGTTAATACTGGCAGGCACAAAGGAAGGCCATTGGACTACTCCAGTTTGATATTGGGCATTTATACTCCTATTTTTCATTTGCTGTTTTCATTGTATCACTCAAGGGCATCCAACGGTGGCAACTTTAGGACTTGTGGACTTCAGCTCCCAGAATTCCCCATGCTGAGTGGGGAATTCTGGGCGTTGAAGTCCACAAGCCTTAAAGTTGCCAAGATTGGACACTCCTAGTGTAGCTGATGCAGCTGAGATTCTGTAGGAGGACGAGCAGATATTCATTTATTGACTGACTTATTTTTATCCTGCCTTTATTGATAAGAAATTCAAGGTGGCAAACAGACCCATTACTCCTTCCTTCTCCTATTTCCCCATAACAGCAGCCCTGTGAGGTAGGTTGACCTGAACGAGACTGAGTGGCCCAAAGTCACCCAGCTGACTTTCATGCCTAAGGTGGGACTCAAATTCAGTCTCCTGGTTTTTCAGCTAGCACCTTAACCACTACACCAAACTGCCTTTCTGTTTTTTTTTATTTGTTGCTTATATTTATATCCCGTTTTTCTCCCTGCCTTGTTTATACAGTAAAATTGTGGCTTGCTGCTGGCACCACTCTCATATAGAAAAATGATATTTTTAATTGTAACCATGTATTAAACGTATGTGCCCAGGTCCAAACCATTCTGCACAGTTTTTGAGACCTTGGGGATCTTCTGCATCCATTTTTTTTAATAACCATGGAGCTTCCAGGGTGCTTATCACTTGTTTTGAGAAAAACACTGGACTTTGTGTTAAGGCAAGACCTGCCATGGGGATCCAAAGGGCAGCTGTGCAGGCCAGCTTGCTATGATCGATTCCACTTTCAGCTCCAGTCTGGGCTGGATTTTGGATTTCCCATCTTGATATTTACCACATAGTTTTGGAAAGAGTGGCATAGCAATATGTTTGCTGTTTAATCCCTTGCATCTTATAGGTTTCTCTTGAGAGTTTTCAATCAGTTATGGAGTACTGATCTATCTAAGCTTGATTGCAGAGTGCTGTAAGATCAGGTCCTAGTTAAAATGTTTTCAATGGATCTTCCTAAAATCACAAACCAAGATTATCAAGGCATTTAAAAAAAAAACCCTTAAAATTAGTCCACTAAGGTCTAAGGGCCTTTTCCAATCCCCTTTTATACCAATAAAGTATTTTATTCTTTGTTGCAGTGGTATTCCAGAGACTGTCCCAATATCTTGTGTTAACAGGCAGTGTTCATCTGGATTGCAAGCTCTGATTAATATTGCTGGTAAGAAGGCTGGGTCCTGGGTAACGGTCAGATTCCATGCCTGGAATAAATGTGGAATTTAACTGAAGCATAGCGCTTTTCAAACTCCTTACTGTGAGACGTGTAGAGATTTAAATTCCTAAAATGTAACATTGTAGATTGCCTGTTAATACTTTCTACAGAGGAAGTTACAATCCTGGTACACTAAGTTCTACAGAATTCTTGGAATACAATTTTTTTCTAGGACAGTGGTGTCAAACTGCTGGCCCACCAGCCAGATGCGTCATGCCGAAACTGCGCCCACCCCAGCTCTAAATGGGAAAAATGTCACAATATGTCACATCACATCATATGGCGTGGGGAGTTTGACACCCCTGTTCTAGGAGAAGGTTAATATATTCTTTTTTTACATTCCCTTCTGAAAAAAGCCCATCTAAATGAGGGAATATGCTGATCCCCCCTTGCCGCAGCAGCACTTAAAAGAAGGATATATGTGGAATTCATTGGCTGATTTAAAATTTGTACACTTTATTTACAGGTGGTATTAGAAATGGCTCCTATGATATTGGTTTGGCTTGCGGGTAAGTTTTTTTTTTCATAATTGTGCACTGCTTACTAATGTTGTCTGTTGATTACCTTGTGTGATATTTTTAAGCGGACAGTGAAACTGTGTATTTTGAGGCAGTTAGTTTAGAAGAGGATTTCTGGAGACTAGCATTTTGCAGGGGTGTGAGAGCAATATACCAGCCTCAAGGAAATACCCTTTTCTAATTAGTCTTGGAAATTTTAATTTAGTTTGATTGTTCTGGGAGCTGAAGTCCACTAGTCTTAAAGTTGTCAAGGTTGCAGACCCCTGCTGTAGATGAATGTCAAATTTAAGGCTTGTTCCACACCGGCTGCTGCTGAACATAGGAGTACAGTGTGAAGCCTGGTATTTGATTTGGCCCAAAATCTTCAGCCACTGCCTTGGCAAGTTAGCAATCCAGCTCCAATGCCACATCGTAAAACTGAACTTAAAAGGAACTGGTGTCCCAGTATTAGTAAGACAGAATTCCAAATGTTTGCAAAAATATTGTAAACGCTGTTCATTCTTTTTGCAGTGATCGCTTGAAGTGCGCCATTTTGGATAAATGTAAAAGCAAGTGGATTTAAGTAATCCACTTGGAAACTAGGTTGGGTTAATCCAATGGCTGTGTTCTTTGGTGTTGCCTCCTGATCTCGCCAAACGAAACAGTTGCTTCACTGGCCTTGTGAAAATAAGCTATAGGCCTCCTTTGATATTTGCATGCTGTTTCAGAACAAGTCCACGCTGTAGCTAAAGAAATACTGGAATATGCCTGCACATGTTGTTTTATGCCTTTTGTAAGCCTGGTTTTAATTGTGCAATTGCCTGTTGGCACTGCAAAGCTTGGTTAGTAAATGAACTCCTGGAATAACCTAAGAACAAAATTAAATACTCTGTGAAGGCTGAACCAAGCTTCCTGATCTTGTGCAATTCTAAGTTTGCATTGCCACATTCCTGAAACTGCAAGATATCTGATGTGGAGAAACACTGACTGCAAAAAAGCACGAAGATTTAATCTTCTCTTGCCCACAAATTTGTGCTAGCTCTTCATAACTGCTGCTACAAAGACTTCATCATAGACAAGAATCTACGTACCAACTTATGGCTGAAATGTTCTCTTTTCCAGGATAGTTTGTTCCACACAAATCAAAAATGGTCCAACCTCAAAAAATAGTCAGTTTCTCTAGTGGAGCTCAGCTGGTGACATCCTACTTCTTTAGATGCCTAAATATTTAAAACTCAGTGTTACTCAGGATACGCAGACTTTGAGGATATCAAATCCCCAGTTGTTTTGTTCTCTTGTATGTCTCTGGAGCCATTCTCGACCAATTTGTGTGAACTTGTGGCTGTAGCGGGTGCCTTAATAGAAGGAACTTAGTAAGGAATATTTTGAGAAGAACATTTTGGCCGTTAAGTCATAGGGTTTCCCTTCATCTGTCAAGGCTGAGACCCTGGATCAGTGGTTCTATGAAAACTGAGCAACAGGAACATTTGCAATTGCTTCTATAATAACAAACAACGTTAATTTGGGATAAGTGGGGAGGGGGCGTTTCAAGAACTCTCATAACTAGATCTCTCTTTTTTTTTTAAATTCCAAAACATCACTGCCATATTATTATTGATTTTGAATGCTGTACTCCTATAATTGCTTGAAAATATCTGGTCCAATAAGAGTGGATGCTATCCAGTGGGGTTAGGAGGTAAGGGTCTTCTCCCCTGCACCCCCTGAGATCCAGAAGGCCCCAGATTGCCACATAGCCCTCAGAAGTTTTTGAACAGTTGGCTTCAAGTGCCAGGGCAGGTCGCTCTTTTGAAGAAATAACAATTCTCTGGGCTGTTTTGAAAGTAGGGAATGCTTGAGGTATAGAAGTCTCCTGGATCTAAATCTGGTATAGTAGAAAGCTGATTGTGGAGTCCGCAGATTTCTTGAAATAGTGCTGGCAATGAAGTTCTCTGTGTGTTTGCCAGGAAACCGGTTCGAATGGACTTTCCTCTGGGTACAAAACTGGAAGTTTTAATTAAATATTTTCCAGCCGTCCATGGTTCACACTGATTTCCACTTTTGTTGTAGAGTAACTTAACTTCATATATTTAGTTCTATCAAAATGCTTGCTTGTCCTTTCGGCTTTTGGGGAAACCCACGCACGGCTTGCATACAAATAGCCCTTGACCGCAGTAGAGCCCAAAATTTCTGTTGCTAAGCGAGACAGTTGTTAAGTGAGTTTTGGCCCAGTTTTATGACCTTTCTCGCTTTTAAGTGAATCGCTGCAGTTGCTAAGATAGGAACATGGTTGTCAAGTGAATCTGGCTTCCCCGTGGACTTTGCTTGTCAGAAGGTCGCAAAGGAGGATCATGTGACACCCCCCCCCCCCCAGGACACCTTCACCGTCATAACTATGAGGCAGTTGCCAAGTGTCCGACTTTGGATCCCGTGACACTGGGGAGGCCGCAATGGTGGTAAATGTTAAAAATGTTCATAAGCTACTTTTTCAGTGCTGTTGTAGCTTCGAACGGTCATTAAATGAAACGGTTGTAATTTGAGGGCTAGCTTTAAATGGGAGATATTCACAGCCCTTTTCTTGTTCCTCCAGAGTGGAAAGCATGTCTCTGCGTAGCGCTAGCAACCCTGGAGACGTCACCTCTCGCATCATGGACTTCAGCAAAGCTAGGGACTGCCTGATCCCAATGGGGTAAGGGGCTGCCCTTTTAGTTTCCTTATACCTGGTACTCTGTGGGCTTCCATGTTGTCCTGGGACCGCAGTGGCGCCTGTTTTTGTGTTATACAAGGGCAATCAAATGTTGATTCAGCAACACCACTAAATCTAGCCACTGCCAGATGAAGCGCATGATAACCAGTTACTCCTTAATAAGATTCTGGGAAGGTGAGAAGTGAGTGGGTGGATTTAATGCCTCTCGGTTCATTAATGTTGGAATATCCTGTAGCATACCCCGGTGTGGTTATAAAACATCCTGCACTGTAAAAGCAAAAGTTTCAAGTCATTGTGAACTGAAACAAATGCACGCGATTTTTTTTTTATTTTTTTTTTTGGTTTTTTTTTTTTTGAGAGTGCTTTGATAATTAGAAGAGGAGTTAGTGTGTCTTTACTCCAGGCGTCCACTTTTACCATTTTACTTAGCTACTGAAAAGTTAATTTTTTGAAGATG
>JAKJMR010017835.1:53675-85171 GCA_024449315.1 Daboia siamensis
AAGATGATTTAGAACCAACGAATTGATCCTCATGCTTTTAATATTGCTTTTCAGAATAACTTCTGAGAATGTGGCAGAAAGATTTGGTATTTCCAGAGGAAAACAAGATGCTTTTGCCTTGGCTTCTCAACAAAAGTAAGCGAAAGGGGGGCTGACTTTCTGCTGTTTTTCTGCACTTTTCCCCACATTTATGTTGCTTGTGGTTCTCACTTTTCAAGTTTTCCTCTTTATCTTTAAGGATTTTCTGTGTAAAAATATGAAACCTTCTCCAGTATTTCTTTGCTTTGTCACATGTCCACCAAAAGTGGTAAAAGGTCCTTTCTTTACATTCATTTGAAATACCTTTGTACATTCTAGATAGCTTATCTGGTGTTAAATACCGATGACACATCATCTTGTGAAAGTTTTCTTTTAAATTGTAATTCAGTGTAAAGTTAAAAGCTTTTTATCAACATATTATCCCATTGTTCCATCATCACATTATATCCAAAGTTTCTTGTTTTACATGTTCATTTTCGAAATTCAGTTTCAATAGCATTTTATAAACCTTAGCAATAATATGTTCATCACTACCATATTATTGGTTATAAAGAAGGTCACCCTTGTGACCAACCCAATGTTACAATCTTTTTCGCAGAAGTTAAGCAGACATCATAGTCCATGCCAAACCCCTTGTTTGTTATAGGTCAATTTTGCCCAAAACCAGAAATTAATGTCTATTTTCAGCAAATATGTAAAACATGGTCACATGATCTGTGGATGCTGCAGACAGCTGAAAAAATGTAAGTGCAAGTCATGTGACTGGAGGGCACCAGAACTTTGAAACTGAATCATAAGTAGTTCTGGGGAGGTTCGTCGTAGCTTTGAATGTTTGTTAACGACCCTGTCATAAGTTGAAGACTACTAGTATTGTGCAAGATAAATGATCCAAGGTGCTGCTTAAGAGCCATTTTTCAGAGCAGTTTAGATTATTTCCAGGAATAATTATTATTATTTCATAATTTTTTTCCAGTTCTTTTTCTTCGACTCTGGCTTCTCCTCATACAGTTAATTGATATCGCTGTACTAGGAGATGCCAGAATCGAAGAAAAAGAAGTGAAAAAAAAATTACGAAATACCGTGACCTGGCCATCGAAATTGCGCGATTATGTATGAAATGTGTGACAGTGATACCCATTGTCATCGGGCCACTGGGAACTGTGTCCAAAAACTTTGCAAAATACATCAAGAAATTGGAGCTTTATGCAATAACTCCAGCAATGCTGCAAAAAACTGCGCTACTCGGAACATCTTACATTTTAAGGAGATACCTGGTTGATACCTAGGATGCTGGCAGCAACCCATGTCAACCATCAGCGCCAGTCAATTTGAGTGTTCAGTCAACTGAGTTTCATGTTTTATGAATAAAAGTTTTATATAATAATAAGTTGGATGGGATCTTGGAGGTCATCTAGTCCAACCCCCTGCTCAGGCAGGAAACCCTATACCATTTCAGACAAATGGCTGTCCAGTCTCTTCCAGTGTTGGAGCATTCACAGCTTCTGGAGGCAGGTTGTTCCACTGATTTAATTGTCCTCTCAGGAAGTTTCTCCTTAGTTCTAGGTTGCTTCTCTCCTTGATTAGTTTCCATCCGTTGCTTCTCGTCCTGCCTTCGGGCGCTTTGGAGAATAGCTTGACTGCCTCTTATTTAGTTTTTTTTTTTCCCTTTGAGTTTTCAAACATATACTATAAAGGTAATTATTTGAGTGTGGTGTGTTTCCAGAGCAGCTCGAGCTCAGAAGTTGGGGTGGTTTAAAAATGAGATTGTCCCTGTGACGACCACCATCACTGACGACCAGGGCACTGAGAAAACGGTCACTGTGCTGCAGGATGAAGGAATCAGGGCCAGCACTTCCCTGGAGGGATTGGCCAGGCTGAAGCCGGCCTTCCAGGAAAATGGCACCACCACAGCTGGTAAGGCTCCGAAGCAAGAGATGGAGTAGAGGGGATTGACTTTGTGCCACAGACTCAGTTTGGTTAAGACACCAGGAGATTGTGAGTTCTAGTCCTGCCTTAGGCACGAAAGCTGGCTGGGTGACTTTGGACCAGTCCCTCTTAAAATAAATTTTAAAAAAAGTCAGAAAAGTATTCGCTAATAGGAATAAGAAATGGAGGTTATAAGATCTAGGTTCAAGTTCCTATTTAGCAATAGAGCTTACATGGTGACTTCAGGCCATGTCTTGGCATTTCTCAGCCCAGAATGAGATGGTTGTGAGAATAGATAGAAGAATGGAATAGGAATAGAATAAAAACTTTATTGTCACTTTAAATGTACACTAATCAGAATACATTAAAATGAAATTTCATTACATTCAGCTCTCAAAACCATTGTGCATATACCCACATACACACATAGGACACAAAGAAACATCACAGGCTAGTTCAAATGTATACATGGCGAAAAAAGAGGATCTTGCGAATTTACAAGACAGATAGCATAAGGAACAAGGCTGTTACAGAGTCTAGTAGTTCTGCTATAAATACTTCAAAACCTTCTCCCAGAGGAGAGCAACAGAAACAGACCATGAAGTGGGTGTGTGGGGTCTCTTAACAATGTTCTGAGCTCTAAGCACATATGAGCGTTTGTAAGCCGTATCCTGAATATCAGGGAAGTGAGCTTCCTATGAACTTCTCGGCTGTCCTCACCACTCTCTGCATGGACCTTCTTTCTATCTGAGGCTCTGCTGCCACCAAACCAGACAGTGATGCAGTTTGCTCTTTCAATTGCGCCTCTGTTAAAAAGTGGCCAGGACAGAAGGAGAGAGACGTGCTTCTCGTCTGAGGCAGAAAATGCAGATGCTTGTTTGCACGCTTCCCTAAGGGTGAGGTGTGGAGAGACCAATTCAGATTGTTGGTTATCTGTACCCCCAGGTACTGACCTCCTCCACGGCTGTAGCCCTGATACTGAGAGGAGTCTATGCTGGCTCTTTCTAAAATCAGAAGTGATCTCCTTTGTTTTATTAACATTCAAAACCAGGTTATTTTTATTACACTAATCCACCAAAACCTTCCCTTATTCCCTATCACTTTCCCTTTATCCATGTTTATTAATATGCACCACTACCAGCTAGCTCAGGGGGTCTTCTAACTTGACAACATTAAGACTTGTGGACTTCAGCTCCCAGTATTCCTCAGCCCTCATGGCTGGATGAGTAATTCTGGGAGTTGAAGTCCACAGATTTTAAAGTTGCTAAGTTTGTAGACCCCTGACCTAGCTGGTCAGCCCTTCTTAGCTCTCCTTCCACAGTGTGATAATAATGCAAACCCACCCCCAATCCCTTCCCTGTTCCCTTAAAGACGCAGGAATCAAGTGCAAAGCAAGAGAGGCTCACAAAATAAACACATAAATTCCAGGTTGTCCCCCCCCCTTCTTTAAGTTGCCTCAAGGGTGTCACACGTCACAGTGTTGCAATTCAAGACAGGTTCTGGCAATTGCGAAAAGCTTTAGTTTTAAAATTAAACCTGTTTAACTTCAAAGAAAACTTTCTAAAAGCCATAGACGGATTCAAGATAAGGGGGTAAAACTAATTACATTTGTTTAAAGCGATTAAAACTATGGAAGTCAACACTTTGGACTCTGCTAGCCTAAAATACAGACTATTCCAATAACCAAAGCTCAGAAAGGAGCCTCTGAATTACAGAACGTTGTAAAAACTGTACAAAAATCCTTGTACAAAAATCCAAGCTGCCAGCTGATCCAGAACTAAATAAACCCACCTCCTTTCCAACATGCCGGCTTTTCATTTCTTTAGCACTGTTTGCATTCTCCTGGCTGGAGAAAACAAACCAGGGGACCTTTTCTTCCAGCAACAGCTGCTGCTGTTTCTTCTCTGTCCCTGTTTCCTCCATGCTGGCTGACCTCTCCTTCTCTTTCCCTGTAGTCTTTTTTTCCCCTTTCCTGTCTAAACCACCTCCTTTTATAGCCTATCCCCCCCCCTTTTTTTCTTTTCTTTCTTTCTTCAGTTCACCTCCAGCTCAGTGCTGTTTTCAGAAGCGCCAATCAGCTGGAGCCCTGCCGAGCCCAGACAGTCCTGCAGCTGCAGTTGGCTCTCCTTCAGGCTTGGCTTGCTTCGGCTCATTCCCCTCCCCTGCTACACTTGGCTAGCAGTTGTGTACCACCTGCCACATGGCAAAGTACCACAGGTGGTATGCGTGCCACCGGTTGAAAAGCCCTGACCTAGAACACAGGCCCTCCAAGGATACACAGTCCCGATAGGCTGAAATACATTCCCCAGGGTTGCTAGAAATGTGAGAAAAGGGAAAAGTCATTTCCAGATTACACAATTTGCAAAGTTTATGTAAAGTGTTTTTAGATTGCATTAGCTTTATAAAAGGGGCGCGGTGGCTCAGTAGGTTAGGATGCTGAGCTTGTTGATCAGAAGGTCGGCAGTTTGGCGGGTCGAATCCCGAGTGCTGCATAACAGAGTGAGCGCCTGTTACTTGTCCCAGCTTCTGCCAACCTAGCAGTTCGAAAGCACGCAAAAATGTGAGTAGAAAAATAGGATCACTACGGTGGGAAGGTAACAGTGCTCCGTGCGCCTTTGGCATCCAGTCATGCTGGCCACATGACCACAGAGACGTCCTCGGACAAGCGCTGGCTCTTCAGCTTTGAAACGGAGATGGCCCCTAGAGTTGAAAATGACTAGGACACATGTGCAGGGGAACCTTTACCTTGCTTTATAAAAAAAAAATAAAACTTTTTTTGGCTATACATAAGAGTGATTTTCATTGTAGAAATCTTTTCTATCCATTGGTCCTGGGTGATGATGATAATAATGTGATTAACTCAGTTGAGCTTTCCTATCACTTTGCCTCCATCTCATAACTCGGTCTTTATGAAATGGTTCACCTCAGGTAACTCCAGCCAAGTTAGCGATGGGGCCGCTGCGGTGATCCTGGCCAGACGTTCTGCAGCTGTACAGCTGGGCCTTCCTGTCCTTGGGGTGCTGAAGTCATACGCTGTGGTTGGAGTCCCACCAGACGTCATGGGCATAGGGCCAGCCTATGCCATCCCAGTGGCACTGAAGAAAGCCGGTGAGGAAGATAATCTTGGCTGGGGAGGGACGGGCAGAAGTCCACCCGGCTAATCCAACACCCTTCCCTTGGATGGAATGACTCCTGGCAAAAACTGGGCAGGGGTTATCTTTTCCTCAATCCGTTGCAACCTATTATACGGCTTCAAGGGGATTGGGGGGATCGTTCTTAGAATGATTTTAGGGCTGCCTTTTGGGGTGTCTTTGCGGCAGCGGGGTGAAAGAAAGGCATTGGTCTCCCTGAAATATATTGTCTTTTTACGCTGTTAAATTTGTGTCGGTCTCTTTAACTTGCAGGTTTGACAGTGAATGATATCGATGTCTTTGAAATCAACGAGGCCTTTGCGAGTCAGGTAAGTGTTTTGAAGAGGGGGTTAGAGAGGAGATGCCACGAAGCAAATACGTCCCCAGCTGTGAAGGTTAGCAAGAGATTTCAGCGGCCCTGGAGCCCTTTGCCCTCCACTTCAGCCAGGACAGGCAGGCAGCCATTTGGCAAGGAGGCCTTTTGATTAGCTCCGTAAATACCACATTTCACCAAGGCAACTTTGGCCTGACCCTGCTCAGCTGTGGTGAGGGTGGCCTCTGAAGTCTCCAAACCCACTACAGATTTACAACAGGCACTGAAAAAAGTGACTTATGATCATTTTCCACACTTAACAACTGTTGCAGCATTGCCGTGGTCACATAGTTTACTTTCGGACGCTTGGCAACTGACTCATCTTTTTTGACGGCTGCAGCATCCTGGATGTGTGTGTGTGACGTGATCCCCTTTTGTGACCTTCTGACAAGCAAAGTTGATGGGAGAAGCCAGATTCACTTAACAGTCAGGTTGCTAACTTAACAACTGCAGTGATTCACTTAACGAATGTGGCAAGAAGTCATAAAATGAGGCAAATCTCGCTTAACAAATGTCTCACTTAGCAACCTAAATTTGGGGCTCATTTGTGGTTGTCGGTCAAGGATTACCTTTGTATGACCCTACTTTTACCCAAAATAATTGTGTTACAGATAATCTTTGATTTATGACCAGATTACTTAGCAACTGTTCAAACTTATTACACACACACACACACACACACACACACACACACACACACACACAACTTAGCAGCTGGATTTGAAGTTTCAACGGCTGTGTGTGATCCCTCTCCCCCATGGTCAGGGGGCCTTATTTTGAATGCTCAGCAACCAGGAGCCATTTGCAGCATCCCACAATCATGACTGCATTTATGGCTTTTTTCTTTTGCCGGAAACCATTGTTTCCATTCCAGTTTGTAAAAAAAGACACCCATTGCAGCAATGGGTTCGCTTAGTAACTGCAGTGTTTTCTTAACAATTGCAGCGTTCCCTTAACAAATGTCATTAAAAACCAGGCCGGTTATATGGGCACCTCACCTTAAGAACTGTCGCGACATACAATGGAAATTCTGGGCTCCCATTACATTTTGGGAAGTTGAGGACTATCTGTACTTGGTGCCATCTGTGAACTAAACATGCTTCCATCTGCTCTTGAGTTTCATTCTTCCTTCCCCCCCCCCCTTCATTTTAATACCACAGTGTCCATTTTTTCTAATCTCTCCCTTGCTTGGCATTGCGGTGTGCCAGATATAATCAGGCTTCTTATTTCAGACATTTTCAGTACTGTTGGTCTCAGTAAATGTACAGGTAAGTCCTCAACCAATGACCACAATTGAGCCTCAAATTTATGTTGCTAAGTGGAAAATTCATTGTTTTGCCCCATTTTACAACTTTTCTTGCCACAGTTGTTAAGTGAATCGTTGCATTTGTTAAGTTAATAACATGGTTGTTAAGTGAATCTGGCTTCTCTCTTTGACTTTGCTTGGCAGAAGGTCACAAAAGGGAATTGCGTGATCCCAGGGATACCGCAACTGTCATAAATACGAGCCATGTATAGAGACAGAGTTGTTGTCATGGTTCTGTTTAATGAGACAGTTCAAACAAAATTCAGGCATTGTTTATCTAAAAAGTCTTAATAATAAAACAAAACATCGGCACTCATGGAGGGATGCCAGAATCTGAAATCTCCTCCCCCCAAACCCATCATAACACACACACAATCCCCGCCCTTATCTATACGTCATAAATCACATTACCCAATTAGTTTTACATATGAAGTTTCATTTCCCTTTCTGTGCTTGGCTATTTCTTATCTTCTCAAAACATCCGGTTGACATTCCTCCCCCCCTTCAGTGATTCAAAGCGAAGCAGTTAAAGTAAAAGGCTGCCTCTTATATTGTCAATGCAAAAACATGTCAATGTTTGCAGGATCGACAGTTGTTATAAAATGTGACATCTCAAAATAAAAATAGGAAGGAGTTAAGGAAGAGGTCACTGTTTGTCCTAACTGAGATCCTAATATGATTTATCCCTTGTCTGTGATAAACAAGTGCATCGGAGACAAATTCCTTGTGTGTCCAATCACGGCCAATAAAGAATATTCTATTCCATTCTATTCTGTTCTCTTCTCTTCTCTTCTCTTCTATCATTTCTTATTCTGTTCCGTTCTATCTTCTATTCTAATTCTAGTGAAATTGATTCCTCAAAAAGCTTTTGATTGTCTTGTTTCTCCAGGCTGTCTACTGTGTGGAGAAACTTGGCATCCCCATGGAGAAGGTGAACCCTCTGGGTGGTGCCATTGCTTTGGGACATCCTCTGGGGTGCACTGGGGCTCGGCAAGTTGTCACTTTGCTCAACGAGCTTAAGCGCCGGGAGAAAAAGTAAGTGTGAAAGGCATGAACTACACAATCGAGTATGTGGTTTATTACGCTTGTGGCTTTTAAAGGGCGCTACCAAGGGGTTCCTCAACCTGTCCAGGAGGTCTGGCGTGTAAAACCTGATCTCCTGCAGGTTCTGTCTTGCATAAATGAAAGTGAGGAGGTGCCTTGTGGGATCTCTGCTTTAAATTTTATTGCTCTTGAGACCAAGATACTGCTTCTTTTATTTATATCCCATCTTTATTATATTTATAAATAAGGTGGCAAAAACACACCATTTTCTTTGCTCCTCCTATTTTCTGCACAACAGCAACCTTGTGAGGTGGGCTGGGCTGAGAGACAGTGACTGGCCCACTGTAATCCAATCAGCTCTCCTGCCTAAGGTGGGACTAGAACTAACTGACTCCTGATGATTGGCCCAAAGTCACCCAGTTGGCTTTCACGCCTAGGGTGGGACTAGAACTCCCCATTTCCTAGTTTCTAGGCTTGCACCTTCACAACACACTCTCTTTTTAGCCAGTATTTGTCATAAGCTCTTCTCTTCCCCCAAATGGCTTTGCGTGTTCCAATCTTCTGATCCCCAAGACCTGTCTAGGGAGCTTAGCCCTAACATGCGTTCCTGTTTCAGAGGCTACGGCGTGGTTTCAATGTGCATCGGGACCGGGATGGGAGCGGCTGCAGTATTTGAATATCCAGGGAAGTGAGCAGAACTTCACCGTCTTTGTGCAACCTGCCCTCAAGACCTGGAAAATGACCAGCGACCCGTCCTGATGTGCAGTCTGGCGTCACGAATCTTAAGATGCGGACCGTCCTCGGAGGACAGAGCTTTTATGAAATCCAGTGCTGCGGGAATGAATTTGGGAATGGGGAGTGGCTGCTGCTTGGTCTTTAAGAAAACCTATTAAGAGATAGATCCTTTTGTGTGAATTAATAGCTAGGGTATAAAAGGGTCTACCTGCCGAAGGGTGGTGGGTTAGGGGGGCAGGTGGAGGGAGGTAGGGGTACCTGGGGAACTTGACGGATCAGCGGTCTGAAATAGATTGCTTTATCTGCAGTGCTGGGATTAATGTGCAATTGGAACAAGTTCTCCCACCTTCCCCTCCAGAATCCTTACTCCAATGAGTAAATTCCCTAAGTAGCTAAGGTACTGCTTTTTTTGGGGGGGGGGAATAACGATTACTAGAACCAGCTAGAAAACGGGGCGCCAGCACATTGGGGAACAATAAAAATCATAGCACAGCGTTTATTGCCGGGGTGGTGGTGGTTCATTTTTAAAGCAGCTATTGCTGGTTTGATTAACTTTATCCCATGTTATTTTTGAAAATGAACTGGGGCCAGGTATGTGTCTTTAAAGAAAATATTGTTACCATGAACAGGAAGAAGAGTCACCTTTAAATCCTTAAAAGGAAAAGCAGCAGAACAAGCAGCTTAAGGAATCGGACAATTCAGCTGCTGGTCCTAGCAAAAAAAGTGATTCATACTTGCTTTGCTGGTTTTGTAGGGAGCTAAATCAATTCTTGAGATATGTTTTAATCTACTAATTAAATTTCTGTTGCTGGATTAAATTACATTAATAAAACCTCTGTGGTTCTGAGTTATTTAACTCCTAGAAAGCCAATTTTTCTAACATAGAACAACGTATCAAGTTAGATTTTGAAGGTAATCCTTGACTTAAGGCCACAATTGAGCCCAAAGCTAAGTGAGACATTGGTTAGGTGAGTTTTGCCCCATTTTTACAACCTTTCGTGCCAGTTAAGTGAATCACTGCAGTCGTTTGGTTAGTAACATGGTTAAGTAAATCTGGCTTCCCTGGATTCTTGTCATAAGGTCGCAAAAGGGGCTCACGTGATCCTGGGGGTGCTGTGACAGTGGTAAGTGTGAAAAATGATCATGCGTCACTCTTTTCAGTGCTGGTGTAACTTTGAACAGTCATTAAATGAACTGTTGAAAGTTGAGGATTATCTGTATTTAATATTCTGGTTCTTTCTTCCTACATCTGTGTGAAAGCAACCAAATCCTGTAAGAACATCTTGTGTAGTTCATGATCCAACATTCTTTTCCTGTGAAAAACTACATTACTGTTTTGAATGATATATTGACTTAGGAACATGTTTGTCAAAAACAGATCATGCCAGACAAATCTTATTGCATTCTTTCACCAAGTGGCAAAATTAGTGGACCAGAGGAATGCTGTCGATATAATTTACTTGGACTTCAGTAAGACATTTGATAAAGTAGCTCAAAACCTGCTACTTGATAAGATAGAAAAATCTGGGTTAGACAGCATCACCACCAGATGGGCCGGCCGTACTCAGCGTTGTGTTCCTCAATGGAACTGCATCTACATGGAGGGAAGTGTGTGGTGGGGTGCCCCAGGGCTCTGTTCTGGGCCCAGTGCTGCTCAACATCTTCATCAATGACTTACTGGAATTGGGAATGTCTAGTTTAATGAAAAGAAGGACAAAGGGTGACAAGATAGCGGAGTTCCAGTATCTCAGGGGCTGCCACAAAGAAGAGGGAGTCAAGCTATTCTCCAAAGCACTTAAAGACAGGACAAGAAGCAACGGATGGAAACTAATCAAGGAGAGAAGCAACCTAGAACTAAGATATTTCCTGATTGAACAATTAATCAGTGCAATGATTTGCCTCCAAATAGTCCTTGACTTAAAGACTGTTCACATAGCAATCACACAGCAACGTGTGGTTGCATGACTGCATTTTAAATTGAATTCATGGTTTTCAGCAAAACTGCTGTAGGAAGCAGCGGTTTTGCTTAGCACAAAGAAAATATATATAAAATTGGGTTGGTCATATGACTGAGCCATTTAATGACTGTTACAACTTACAACTGTAGTGCGCAGGCCATCCACCACAGTTAAAGAATCTATAACAGCATGTTGTATGAATGTAGTTATTATATGTTATTATATGTAGTTATATTTCAAAGGCCTCCAGGATATGGACTTGCCACAGCCAACTCTCCGCTACCAGTTTGCCATTGCCACCACTGGATAAGTTGCCACAACCAATTCACTACAGGGAACTCGCTGTGGGACAATTCAATTTTATTCATTTAAAATAGTTTTTAAAAATTATTTTAATTTTGTCATTCACATTTCATTTGTCCCTCCTCTTAGATCAGGGGTATCAAACTGCTGGCCTGTAGGCCGGATGCATCATGCCAAAACCACGCTCACCCCATTGCCGGCAATGAGGGGGAAATCGCGATAACGTTGCGACACGTCACATGGCAAGTTTGACACCTGTTTTAGATCCTTCTGTTTCACCATTTCTTTGATATTATGTAACTTTTCTCCTGTGGCGAGTTGGCTGCGGTGAGTTGGCTGTATCCAGTTGTCCTAGACTAGACATGTCAAACTCGCGATGTCACGTGACATCGCGCAATGTATCAGAACAGTTTTGCCATTGCTGGCAATGGGGTGGGTGCAGCTTCCGGATGACGTGTCCAGCCTGTGGGCTGGGAGTTTGACACCCGTCCTAGTAGTGGCAAATCTATGGCACATGTGCCAGAGGCAGCACTCTGTGGACATGCACACTGTTGCCCCAGCCCTGCCCCCCCAATGGCCCTCTCTTCACCAGCAGCCCCCTGGAGGAGAGTTGCCCCCAGGTGTGGCCTACGTGGTGTAGTGCAGCCAAGGACATGGCAGCTAGGCAGCGGGAGCAAGACTCTGCCCTTATGCCCCGTCACATGCAGATGAGGCTGTGGGGTGCTGGCGGAGGATGTGGCCGCTGTGGCGCTGCTGAGCTGCCTGGGCGATCTGCAGTGGGCGTGGAGGCAGTGGGTGGCCCTGTGGGAAAGTGGGGTGGTGGTATTTGGGCACTCAGTCTCTAAAAGGTTCACCATCACTGTCCTAGACCTTCCAGGATAGCTGTGTTATCACTAGGCCAGGGGTAGGCAATCTTGGCTCTTTTATGACTGGTGGACTTCAACTCCCAGAATTCCTGAGTCAGCCACACTGAGGGGAAAGGGAGAGGTTTCCAAGCGGAGCCATGCTGGCTCAGGAATTCTGGGAGTTGAAGTCCATGAGTCATAAAAGAGCCAAGGCTGCCTACCCCTGGCCTAGGCCGCTTTATGACTTGTGGACTTCAATTCCCAGAATTCCTGAGTCAGCCACACTGAGGGGAAAGGGAGAGGTTTCCAAGCTGAGCCATGGTGGCTCAGGAATTCTGGGAGTTGAAGTCCAACAGTCATAAAAGAGCCAAGGCTGCCTAACCCTGCAGTAGGGCCACCTTGTGGCAAAGACTGCCTGGCGAAAATGCAGTTCAATTTTGGCCACACACATGCGGAAGAAAGGCCCCATTTGAGAAGGATATAGAAATATTTTATTTTTCTCTAGTGTTACAAAAAAAAAGAAAGAAAACCAACCAGCTTCCTTTAAGCTGCCTGCAAGAATCCCCCTGTGGCTTGATCTTCAGGTGCTCCTGAGCAGGTCTTCATACTTCTCATCGTAGGAGCCTTTTCCTTGGACAAGCAGCAGGCACGGCTTCTCTCCCAGCATGCCAACAACAGTCACTGTGGTTTCATAGGCCACGTTGTCTCTGAAACGAGAAAGTGGTAAGAAGGGAGTCCTCCCTTTGACAAAAACACCATGAAAGAGGCCTACGGCAACTCGACTCGCCACAGGACAAGAGTTACACTAATATTGAAGATGTAGCCAAACAGAACCAATGAAGGATGCCAACGAAGGGACAAAATAAAAGGTGAATTGACAAAAATTAAAAATAATTTTTTAAAATAACTTTGAATGGTTGAATCGTCCTGCAGCGTCCACCGGTGACTTGGCTTCAGAGAATAGACCGTGGTGAGTTGTCCCATTCCGGTTCAACTCGCCTGCTGCTCCTTCATCCACACTTCTCAGTTCAAAGCAAGCTGAGGACTTGCATATCCAGGTAGCCATCGACTTACAACTGAGCCCAACATTTCTGCTGCTAAGTGAGACATTTGCTAAGTAGGTTTTGCCCCATTTCACAGACTTTCTTGCCACAGTGAAGTTAATAAGACAGTGTGAATCTGGTTTCCCTGTTGACTGCTTGTCAGAAGGCTGCAAAATGGGAATTATGTGGCCCCGGGACTCTGTGACCGTCATAAACAGGAGTCACTTGCTAAGCATCCAAATTTTGATCCCTTAACCGTGGGGCTACTGCAATAGCTGTAAGTGTGAAAAGGGGTCATGTGTCACTTTTTTCGGGGCTGTTGTATCTTTGAATGGTAGCTGAATGACTGCAAGTCGAGGACCAGTGAAAGGAATCCTGCCATCTTCATGAATCACTGTGGCATGCTGCAGAAGATGACCTGAAGAAAACTTCTGACTTCTTCCTGACCCAAATCTTCTAGAACAGAGCCAGTCAAACTCAAGGTCCTACAATAGAGAGGAACCTCTGAGGCCATCAAGTCTAACTCAGGGCAAGGTCGAAGCGGATGATCCTGCTAGTATGGATCATCTGATGAATGAGAGGTTCCCACTATCATCTCCAATGTCATCAGTGTCACCAGAACAGGGCAGGGCGGAGTTGGAAGGGATCTTGGAGGTCTTCTAGTCCAGCCCCCTGACTCAGACAGGAAACCGTATGCCATTTCAGACATCAGTAGTGGTCGGAGACAGAAATGCATCATTTCCCCCACCCCGGCCCAAACGTTTTTAAACGGGAATGGGAGCGGTATTGCTTTGGAAGGCCATTTTCATTCCCCCGTGAAAACTGCCCAAGTGATACCATTTTGAAACCTGGGAAGTTTTAAAAGCGGGGAAGGAAGCATTCCTAGGTTGCCCTCAAGCAAGATCACGCAGGTCAGGTTTTCCACATCGGCCCTTTTGTCTGAGGCTTGGGACATGGCAGAAGAACTACGGGGAGCTTCTCCTGACCCACCTGGGGGTAAAGCGGATCACCAGCTGGGCTTTGGTAGCCGTGCTGCCTTTGCGAGCCTCAAGGATGCCGCTGTTTGGAGAGATGGAAAACACTTCGGGATCCTTATGCCGTTCATCTTCATCTTTAAAATGAAATTAAGAAGTGCTGGTTAAGAATAGATATTCTTAAAAGGAAGATAATCTATCATCCTCAACTAATCCTTGGCTGCTGCTAAGAATACTTATTCATTTGAATTTTAGCTTGCCTTTATTACTCTAGAAGCAGGGGTCCTCAACCTTGGCAACTTCAAGACTTGTGGGCTTCAACTCCCAGAATTCCTCGGCCAGCTAAGCTAAGCTGGCTGAGGAATTCTGGGAGTTGAAGTCCACAAGTCTTGAAGTTGCCAAAGTTGAGGACCCCTGCTCTATAGGTAACTTAAGGCAGCAAACATATCTTAACACTCCTTCTATCTCAACAACCCTGTGAGTTGGATTGGACTGAGCTGCAAGAGAGCCAAGGTTATCCAAATGGCTTTTGTGCCTAAGATGGGAACCCCCAGTCTCCTGATGATTAGCCCAAAGTCACCCAGCTACCTTCATGCCTAAAGTAGCTCTAGAATTCACCATCTCCTGGCTTCTAGGCCAGCATCTTCACCAAGCTAGCTCAAATTTCACTTGAAATTGCTCACAATCTACTTTTTTTTTAAAGTGCCTTTGAGTCAATCTTGACCCCTCAAAACTACATATATAAAACCCTACAGGTTTTAGCAACAGGTTTGGAAGCAATTTCCTTCTTTTGAGGGCTGAGATTTGGCTCCAACTCATCTAGTTAGCTTAATGAATAAAGCAGGACTAGAATTCACTTCTGATGTCTAGCCTAGTTTTTAACTTACACCAAGCGCTCCCACTGAATTTATACTATAGATTTATTCTATCTATATCATCTACAACTACTCTTTCTCTCTCCTTCTCTCATCTATCTATCATCATGTCTGTCTATATCTTTCTATCTGTGTCTGTCTATCTAGCTAGCTAGCTTCTATCATCTATCATATCTATCATGTCTCTATATCTTTCTGTGTCTGTCTTATCTATCTCTATCTAATCTCTAATCTTTCTATCATCTATCATCTGTGTCTATCTAATCTATATCTATCATTATCATCTATCATCTGTCTCTGTCTGTCTATATCTTTCTATCTGTGTCTGTCTTATCTATATCTAATCTCTATCTATTTATCGTCTGTGTCTATCTAATCTATATCATCTATCATATCTATAATCTATCATCTGTCTCTGTCTATATCTTTCTGTGTGTGTGTGTCTATATATCTGTCTGTCTTATCTATCTCTATCTAATTCAGACATGTCAAACACAAGGCCCAGGGGCCGTATCCAGCCCGCGAAGTGGTTTCATGTGGCCCGCGAAGCCATCCTGGAAACAGTGAGGGAATGGACCCCACTGCCTTGGCCCTGGCCCAGAGACCCTCCGTCTGCCAGAGACCCTCAGATCTGTCGCACTCCTGCCCAGGCCCCCATAGGCACCCTTCATGTGAACCATGTAGAGCTGGCCACACCCACCCAGTAGGCCATACGCACTCTAGTCATGCCCACCCAGTAGGCCACGCCCACTCTGGCCATACCCACCTGGCCCCCTGAGGGCAACCACAATGCTGATGCGGCCCTCAATGAAATTGAGTTTGACACCCCTGATCTAATCTATCTTCTATCATATCTATCATCTATCAATCTAATCTATATCTATCTAGCTTCTATCATCTGTTTGTCTGTCTATATCTTTCTATTTATATGTCTGTGTCTGTCTATGTCTATCTAGCTATCTCTAATCTATATCTAATCTAGCTTCTATCTATATCTTTCTCTGTCTATATCTGTATCTATATCTGTCTCTGTCTATCTATCTATATCTATCTACTATCTGTGTCTGTCTTCTGTCTGTCTATCTATCTATCTATATATCTTCTATCTATGTCTGTCTGTCTGTCTGTCTGTCTGTCTGTCTGTCTGTCTATCTATCTATCTATCTATCTATCTATCTATCTATCTATCTATCTATCTATCTATCTATCTATCATTTCTAAAAATAAGTCAAACTCCTAAAAATGCTCTGTATCAAAATTTCCTCCATTCTGATTCTAGTCCAGCTCTTACTTCAGAGTTTGAGGAAAAAGAACAAACCAGAATTTAAGAGATGGCCCTCCCTATAAGGAACCCTCCATCAGCACCACGAAAACCAGCACAACCATTTCTCTTACGCAGGAGAACTGCCCAGTAGCTTCTGCACCCACTGCGGTTCACCAGCAGCACGCCTTCAGACCTTGTTTGGTTAACTAGGCAGGTTTTAAAATCAACCTTTTCGCAAGAAAGCTCCAGCATTGGGATGGCCAGGTATGCAGTCAATGGGAGCACCTGAAAAAAGATCAAGGTCACAAGGAAAAATCTTCCAAGAAGGCGAAACTCTTCCCTGGCTGACCTTGTGGGATGGAAAAAGAAATATTCTAGTTAATAAGTATCTAAGGTGGGATCCGGGTGTGAACTCTGTGGGCAAAGACCTCTGAAAGAAACCATAAGGACGTGGTTATCATGTATGTCGTGATGTCACCACACCACGACACAAATCAAATAAAGGAAGTCTCTGAAAAGACGGCTGCCCTTCCAGGCCTTGGGGCAAAAGTGTAGCTGAGTTCGACAGGAGGTGAACTTCAGTTCCCAGGATTCTCCAGCCAGCCCTCTGGAAGTTGAAGACCACACATTGGAAAGTTGCCGAGGCTGAGAAAAACTGGTGTTAAGAATACCTAGAATCTGTTTTTCATTTTTTTATTCTTCTTACCTTTTTTAAAGTATCAGCCACCCAGAATTATTTGGAATAAGGCGGACTCTAAATTGTATTCAACCAACCAACCCACCAATAAAATGTTTTGCTTCACTTTCACATGTACATTATGATACTTGTATCGTCACTTGTTACACACTCCAGGGGCCGGTTTTGTTTCAGTGCAAACCACTTCATGTATCTGATAAGCGAACTTGCACTTCACATAGCTTAGGCCTCTTAATAAAAAAAAGGTTAGTTGGGAGAGCTATTAGCCTTGGTTTCAAGCGAACAAGGGGAATGGCAGCCACAGAATCCATCCAACCCAATTACTCGGCAAAACCCAGTCGAACTACGTAGAATAGGTATCTTCTTCTCACAGTTCTGTCAGCTACTTAAAATTGAACATTCATTACCTTTAATACTAACAGTTTTCAGGATAGATGCAAGAAACATAATAAAATTGATGATGTTTCGGGAAAGAAAGAAAGAAAGAAAGAAAGAAAGAGAGAGAGAGAGAGAGAGAGAGAGAGAGAGAGAGAGAGAGAGAGAAAGAAAGAAAGAAAAGAAAGAAAGAAAGAGAAAGAAAGAAAGAAAGAAAGAAAGAAAGAAAGAAAGAAAGAAAGAAAGAAAGAAAGAAAGAAAGTTCAGATTCAGCTGCTCAGTGCTGATCCAAGGCCCAAGGCTCAGCTCTGGGATTTATGAAAGGCTGTGGAGAAGATACAGCTAAAAATGTCTTAATGGCCCATTCAAGACTCCCATGGATGATCACCATAGCAATAGTATTTGGACTTATATACCGCTTCACAGTGCTTTGCAGCCCTCTCTGAGCGGTTTACAGTCAGCCTGTTGCCCCCAACAATCTGGGTCCTCATGTTACCGACCTCGGAAGGACGGAAGGCTGAATTAACCTTCATCCGTCCAGGATTGAACTGCTGGCAGTGGCAGAGTCAGCCTGCGATCCTGCATTCCAACCACGGCTCTAAAGATGTGCAAGCAAGTGAAAGAATTATGGGATTCACCGCAAGGGACTACGTCCTTCTGTTCAAGTTGTCATCTGCATGAAGTTGGGCAAATAAAAACGGCAGCTTGTAGTGTTCCAACTTCCACTCACCTGCGTAGCTTTGTTGCTGTACTCAATGATAAGATCCTGTTTAAACTCCAATATTTTCTCCCCGCTATCCCGCTGGATCACTTGAAGCCCTGTGGGCAGACGGTCCTCTGGCAGATGTTGGTAGGTGAGTAACTCAAAGGTTGTGAGAAATGACACCTTCACCTATTAACCAACAGATATAGGCAGTCTTCAATTTATGACCACAGTTGAGCCCAAAATTTTAATTGCTAAGTGAGACAGTTAGGTGAATTTTGCCCCATTTTACAACCTCCCTTGCCACAGTGGTTAAGTGAATCGCTGCAACTGTTAAGCGAGTCACATGGTTGTTAAGTGAATCTGGCTTCCCCATCATCTTTCCTTGCAAAAAGGTCGCAAAAGGGAATCACGTGACACACACACACGCACCCGGGATGCTGCGACTGTGGTAAATATAAAATAGTGGCCAAGCGGCTGAATTTTGATCAAGTGACCACAGGGATGCTGCAATGGTCATTAAGTGTGAAAAATAGTCGTCACTTTTTTCAGTGCCGTTGTAACTTCGAACGATCACTAAATGAACTGTTGTAGGTTGAGAACCACTTGTATTGTCAGTTTAGCCAATTTCAGTAACTGTAGTGTGCAAAAAGACAACATGCTTATGCACAAGCATGTTTTATAGACAAATCCTTTGACCAGAAGACCTGTCCAACTCCTTGATTGGTCTATGAAAACAAGCGAGATGATTTAAAGTTTTGCTTCAAGCTGCAAGCTAGTCAGAGGGAGAGAAAAAGAGACTAAAGGCATCAAAAGCCTTTTCAAAACACATCAGCCATCCAACTTAGTGGAGGCAAAGCTGTTCCACCGATTAATTGACTTCACTGTTAGGAAATTCCTCCTTAATTCCAGGTGGATTCTCTCCTTGATGAGTTTCCATCCGTTGCTTCTTGTCCTGCCTTTTGATGCTTTAGAAATAAGTTGACCCCCCTCCAGTACTGGAAGTCTGCTATTGTGTCACCCCTGTTTCTTCTTTTCTCTAGACTAGCAGTCCCCAACTTTTGCAGCTTGGTGGCCCAGCTCGGGTGGGGGGAGGAGGGGAATTAGGCCGCATGAGGGATGCATACACAGCTCAACTGTGCAAGTCAAGCTGCATGTGCACACGTGCGCCAACCGGCAGCCTAACAACAACCACCACAACAGCCACAACCACAACCACAACCATAAAGTTGGAAGGGACCTTGGAGGTCATCTAGTCCAACCCACTGCTCAGGCAGGAAACCCTATACCATTTTACACAAATGGCTGGCCAGTCTCTTCTTAAAAACTTCCAGTGTTGGAGCATTCACCACTTCTGGAGGCAGGTTGTTCCACTGGTTAGTTGTTCTAACTGTCAGGAAGTTTCTCCTTAGTTCCAGGTTGCTTCTCTCCTTGATTAGTTTCCATCTGTTGCTTCTTGTCCTGCCTTCAGGGGCTTTGGAGAATAGCTTGACTGCCTCTTCTTTGGGGCAGCCCCTGAGATACTGGAACACTTCTATCATGTCACCCCTCAACCTTCTCTTCATTAAACTAGACATACCCAATTCCAGCAACCGTTCCCTATATGTTTTAGCCTCCAGCCCCTTAATCATCTTTGTTGCTCTTCTCTGCACTCTTTCTAGAGTCCCAACATCTTTTTTTACATTTTTACATACATTTGTGAATAGAGAGGGCCGTGGGCCGGGGACCCCTGCTCTAGACTAGCCACACCCAGTTCTTGCAACCGTTCTTCGTAGGTTTTACTCTCCAGGCCTTTAGTCATCCTAGTTGCCCTTCTCTGCATTTTTCCAAAGTCTCAACATCTTTTTTGTAATGTGAGTGAACTTGGATGCAGTGTTCCAGGTGTGGCCTTACTAAGGCTTTATAAAAAGGTAAAGGTAAAGGTTCCCCCACACATGCGTGCTAGTCGTTTCCGACTCTAGGGGCCGGTGCTCATCTCCATTTCAAAGCCGAAGAGCCAGCGCTTGTCCGAGGACGTCTCCGTGGCCATGTGGCCGGCATGACTAGATGCCAAAGGCGCACGGAACGCTGTTACCTTCCCACCGTAGTGGTCCCTATTTTTCTACTTGCATTTTTACGTGCTTTCGAACTGCTAGGTTGGCAGAAGCTGGGACGAGTAACAGGCGCTCACTCTGCTACGCAGCACTCGGGATTCGACCCACCAAACTGCCGACCTTCCGATCGACAAGCTCAGCCTCTTAACGCACTGAGCCATCGCGTCCCTAAGGCTTTATAAAGCGGTACTAATACTTGGTGTGATTTTGGTTCTATGCCTCAGTCCACCTGGATCTAACCCACTGTGGTCCTAAGCTGCCCCAACGTCCCTTGAACAAGACCGTACCAACATATTTTCCAATGAGTAGAGCAAGAGGTGCGCTCCTCCTCCGTCTCTCTCACTCTGAGACGTTTTCAGGTTTTTTGGGGGGTCCACGCCAGATATAGAGAAGGGAGTGGATAAAAGAAGATTGAACGCCAGAGGTGTCTCTGTGTTATTGGTGAGCTTCACATTCAGAGTGGTAGCTGAATAGGTCAGCACCTAAAGGAGAAAATGAACAGAATCTGTTTACATTGGAGCATTCTTCCTTCGCCTGCCCCCTTACTAAGGCTTCCAATGCCCCAAATATTGCTATTTGGCAGCTACAGGTAATTCTTGACTGATAACCATTTGTTTAGTGACTGTTCAAAATTACCACAGCACTCTGTGGCAGGATCCCAACTGTTACATGAGCAAAATTCAGACAGAATAACAGAGTTGGAAGGGACTTTGGAGGACTTCTAGTCCAGCCCCCTGCTCAAGCAGGAAACCCTATGCCAATTCAGACAAATGGCTGTCCAGTCTCTTCTTTAAAATTTCCAGTGTTGGAGCTCTCACAGCTTCTGGAGGCAGGTTGTTCCACTGGTTAATTGTTCTCACTGTCAGGAAATTTCTCCTTACAACCAGCTCATATTTATGAGGGCTGCAGTGTCCCAGAGTGATGTGATCCCCTTTTACGACCTTCGGACGAACAAAGTCAATGGGGAAGCCAAATTCATTTAACAACCGGGTTACTAACATAACAACTGCAGTAATTCACTTACCAGCTGTGGCAAGAAAGGTTGTAAAATAGGGCAAAACTCACTTAACTTAGCAATTAAAATGTTGGGCTCATTTGGGTTTTAGAATAGAATAGCGTAGAGTACAGTAGAATAGAGTAGAGTTGAATATAATAGAGTAGAGTAGAGTAGAATAGAACAGAAGGAGAATAGAATAGAATAGAATAGAATAGAATAGAATAGAATAGAATAGAATAGAATAGAATAGAATAGAATAGAATAGAATAGAATAGAATACCAACTTGGCAGGAATAGCCAACACTCCAGAAAATAAGTTCCCAACTTCAAGAAAGGGGGGAAAAAATAGACCCAAGAAACTACAGACCAATCCATTTAACATCAATACCTGGGAAGATCCTAGAAAAGATAATAAAAAACAGATCTGCTAACAACTAGAAGTAAACAAAGTTATAACTAGTAGCCAGCACGGGTTTGTTAAAAACAGATCATGCCAAACCAATCTTATTTCGTTCTTCGATAAAGTGACTAAATTAATAGACCAGCGAAATACTGTGGACGCAGTATACTTAGACTTCAGTAAGGCATTGGATAAAGTAGACCACAACCTACTCCTTGGTAAGCTAGAAAAAGTTGGAATAGACAAGATCACCACCAGATGGATCTGTAGCTGGCTGGCAAACCGAACTCAACGAGTAGCCCTCAATGGCACTACATCCACATGGAGAGAAGTAAGCAGCGGACTACCACAAGGTTCTGTCTTAGGCCCAGTACTCTTAAATAGCTTCATAAATTACTTAGATGAGGGAATTGAAGAGAACTCAACAAATTCACAGATGACACCAAACTGGCAAGAATAGCCAACACCCCAGAAGACAAACTCAGGATCCAAAAAGATCTTGACAAACTTGAACAATGGGCCCTATCCAACAAAAGGAGTTTTAATGTGGAGAAAAGCCAAGTTTTACATTTAGACAGGAAAAATCAAAGGTACAAATACACATTGGGCAAGAACTGGCTCAAAAACAGTAACTGTGAGAGGGACCTTGGAGTCCTAGTGGACGATCACTTAACCACGAGCCAGCAGTGTGCAGCAGCAGCTGAAAAAGCTAGAGTCTCAACATCTTTTTTACATCGTGGTGACCAAAACTGGGTCAATGTATATTATGGCCAATTAACTGACTTTAGGAACAAATCAGTTCTTCCACATAAAACAGCGGCCTTGTGTTCACTTACAAAGCCCTCTCTATCTCTCTTCTAACTATTCTTGGACTGAGCTGTTCCAAAATGATTTTTTCCAAATAACAAATATAAAGGTAGTCCTTGACTTACGACCAAAATTGAGCCCAAACTTTATATCGCTGAGGGAGAAATTTATTAAGTGAATTTTGCCCCATTTTACTTTTCTTGCCATCGTTTTTAAGTGAATTTCTGCAGTTGTTAAGTTAGTCACAGGATGGTTAAAGTCACAAAAGATGATCACGTGGCCCCAGGACACTGCGACCGTAATCAATATGAGTCAGTTGCCAAGCATCCTGATTTTGACGACACGTCCATGGGAATGCTGCAATGGTTATGTGTGTGAAAATGGTCATCAGTCACTTTTTTCAGTGCAGGTGTAACTTTGAACAATCACTAAATGAACTGTTATAAGTCAAGGACCTGCCTCAGAAAAAAATATTATTTTTTTTTTTTCTCCTGTGCAAAATGCAAGCATTTTGGTGATCTCAGAAGCAGAAAAGCATTACTTACATCCTTGACAAGAGGTTCTGGGATTAAACTGCTGGCCACTGCATGGAACACCAACCCTTTCTCAAGGTCTGTTTCAATTGTCAAACTAAAGGAAGAAAGCAGGATATTGTGACTTACTGGAAAATGAGAACAAATACAGCAGGAAAACGTAAGCAACGAAAAACAGTCTTCCAGAAAGTTCAGAAAACAGTGAAAAGTGAAAAGACAGAACATATACCAATCTCTGGATGAGCTATGCTTGAGGTCTTCCAACATGACAACTTTTAAGACTTGTGAACTTCAACTCCCAGCGTGTCTGGCTAGGGAATCCTGGGAGCTGAAGTCCACAAATCTTGCTAGGTAATAAATAATAATAATAATAATAATAATAATAATAATAATAATAATAATAATAATAATAATAATAATAATAATAATAATAATAATAATAAAAAGTTGGAAGGGACCTTGGAGGTCATCTAGTCCAACCCCCTGCTCAGGCAGGAAACCCTATGCCATTTCAGACAAATGGCTGTCCAGTCTCTTCTTAAAAACCTCCAGTGTTGGAGCATTCACCACTTCTGGAGGCAGGTTGTTCCACTGGTTAATTGTCCTCACTGTCAGGAAATTCCTCCTTAGTTCCAGGTTGCTTCTCTCCTTGACTAGTTTCCATCCGTTGCTTCTTGTCCTGCCTTCGGGTGCTTCGGAGAATAGGTGAATGAAATCACCCCGCAGGGATCAAATGGAAGCAACAATCTATCCTTGCAGTGTATCTCCTAGAAATGGCCCAAGCAGCCATATTCTAGGAACAGAAGATATTTACAGGGACCAAAATTGCTAGGATGATCCAGCTCCGTCATGGCAACATCTCCAGCTGTACCCAGAAGTAGTTTTCAAAGGACATTCCGGGGGGCAACGGAGCAAGAATCTCCAAATGGCAAGTTGGAAAGAATCACAAGGAACGTTTAGGCCAGGGGGGTCTTCAAACTGGGCTCTTTTATGACTTGTGGACTTCAACTCCCAGAATCCCTCAGCCAGCGTGCCTGGCTGAGGAGTTCTGGGAGTTGAAGTCCACAAGTCATAAAAGGGGCAAGTTTGAAGACCCCTGAAACTTTAGGTCAACATCTGTATTATATGGGACAACAGTTGCATTACTTGTGAGAGAGATGACTGCCTAGCCTCCTCCTTAAAAAGATGGAGAAAACTTACCTTTTACAGGTAGACTGTCCTACTATGTTTTGTTGTCAGAATCTAAGTTCTGCAGTTTATATCAACTATTTCTAGTCCTAGTCCCCATGGCCATGGATACAGTTCAGGACCATCATCCAGGTATCTTCTCTTTATGGATCCAAAAAGCCAGCATCTTATCTCCTTTGCATCTTATTTTGCCCAGCCTGTCCCTCATGGGCCAGATCCTCGCTTCCCCTACTCTGTACCTTCCCTAACTTGTCCATAACACTGTGAAAATGGGACGCCCAGAATCATAAAGGTACACAGGTAGTCCTCAATTTACAGCCGTTCATTTAGTGGCCGTTCAGAGTTATAACAGCACTGGAAAAAGGGGCTTATAATGATTGCAGCAGCACCCCCCATGGCAACTGACTCATATTTAGACGGCTGCAGTGTCATGTCATCATGTCAATCACCTTTTGCAACCTTCTGAAAAAAAAAAAGTCAGTGGAGAAATCAGACAACCATGCTACTCAGTTAACAACTCCGATTGTGGCAAGGGGGGGGAACCATAAAACGGAGCAGAATTCACTTAACAAATGTTTCGCTTAGCCACAGAAATTTGAGGCTAAATTGTGGTTGTAACTCAAAGGATTACCTGTGAGACAGCCGTGGTCTCACCAGTGCCAAATACAGGCCCTAATTTCTTCCCTCTTGCTCAGATGTCATCACTGACCAAAGGCAAGGGAGGCAGTTTGGCATACTGGTTAAGGTGCTAGCCTAGAAACCAAGAAGGCATGAGTTCTAGTTCTGCTTTAGCCAGCTGGGTAATTCCGGGCCGACCATCAGGAGACGGTGAGTCCTAGTCCCACTCTTGGCAAGATGAGTTTGGGCCAGTACTGTGTTTCCCCGAAAATAAGACCCACCCAGAAATAGGGTTTCCTGCCTAAGCAGGGGGTTGGACTAGATGACCTCCAAGGTCCCTTCTAACTTCATGATTATGATTATAAGCCCTAGCCTGATTTCTTAGCATGCACCTAATAGAAGCCCTGCCCCAAAATAAGCCCGGGGGATGGGAGTGGCCAGCACAGGAGACAGCAAGCGTGTGGGGGCTGACGGTGTCTAGTAGCAGCTGCGGCCTCAGCAGCAAAGGTAAGTCTGAGCACGGAGGCAGAGGCGGTGGGGAGGGAGGGAGGCAGGTGACCTGGCTCGTGGGAGGCTTGCAGGAGGCTCACACGGCAACACCAGCAGCAGGTGGAGGCCGAGCCACTGGGGGAGGACAGGTGATCCCGATGCGCTGTCTACTCTGTCCCTCCGTCTCTCGGCTTGCCCGCAGCCGTGCCAGGATCAGCTACCTCTCTCCCCCCCACACAAAGCATCTGCCTCCGCCTGTCGCCGTGCGAGCCTCCTGCAAGCCTCCCATGGGCCAGGTGGATGTGCAACCCGTCTGGGTCACCCGCCTCCTGCCACGCACCAGGGAGTGGGACGCCCGGCCAGGCTGATCACCTTGATACCGTGTTTCCCTCCAAAAAAAGCCCTAATGCATCTTTTGATGCCCAAGAAAATGTAAGACTGGGTCTTGCTTCGCTTCGATGGCATCCTGCCAGAAAAGGGAGGAGGGGGAGACCAAGGGGACATAGGGAGGGGGGGAATGACAGGATGGGAGGAAGCAGAGATGCCAGCCCAGAAGAGCCAGGCAGATCCAAGGACACAAGCGTGAGAACGGCCTGCAAACGCCCAACAAACAGGTGCCAAGCTATGGGACTGCTACCAAAGCACCTAATTTAGGGGTAGGCAACCTTGGCTCTTTTATGACTGGTGGACTTCAACTCCCAGAATTCCTGAGCCAGCATGGCTCAGCTTGGAAACCTCTCTCTTTCTCCTCAGCATGGCTGGCTCAGGAATTCTGGGAGTTGAAGTCCACCAGTCATAAAACGGCCTAGGCCTAGGCCAGGGGTAGGCAACCTTGGCTCTTTTAGAACTGGTGGACTTCAACTCCCAGAATTCCTGAGCCAGCATGGCTCAGCTTGGAAACCTCTCCCTTCCCCCTCAGCGTGGCTGGCTCAGGAATTCTGGGAGTTGAAGTCCACCAGTCATAAAAGAGCCAAGGTTGCCTACCCCTGACCTAGTTTGAATAACCATTGGACATTTATGAAAGGACCAAGCGGGGAGGGCCTGGGAGAAGGAAAAAAAAGCACTGGTTTTACATGGGAACATTCAGATCTGGCTTTGCTAGGCTGTAACCAATTGGCTTCAGTATAAGAGCACTTTTCGCTACAGCTGGCGTTGACCCTCTTTCCTGAAAATCCGAGCTGGGACAGGCCTAACAATTATGTATGCTCGCCGTTTTGTGTTACAGGTAGTCCTCGAGATATGACTATTACTGAGCCCAAAATTCATGTTGCCAAGTGAAACATTTGTAAAGTGAATTTTGCACCCTTTTACTATTTTTCTTGCGACATTTTTGCTAAGTGGACTGCTGCAGTTCTTAAATTAGTAACACTCATTGTCAAGTGAATCTGGTTCCCTCCCCCCCACACCGAATTTGCTTATCAGAAGGTCGCAAAAGGGGATCACGTGACTCTGGGGCACTGCGGCCGTCATAAATAGGAGCAGGTTGCCAAGAGTCTGAATGTGGATCACGTGACCATGGGGATGCTGCAATGGTCGTAAGTGCGAAAAATGGTCGTAAGTCAGTTTTTCTGGTGCCATTATAAATGTGAACAAGCACTAAATGAATTCTTGTAAATCAAGCATTGCCTGTACTTGTCAAGTAACAAAGGCAAGATAAAAATCTAACAGATAAATAAAATAAATAAAGACAGTCGTATTTCAGAATGTGCCCCTATAACATCAAGCATTAGCTTACAGAGCAGGTTTGACAAATGCCTGCAAATCGATCCTCAGCGGGGCAAGCGAATAGCCATCCTCACGAGTAACGTTCCCAGGGACTTTCCGAATAATCTGAGGGAGGGAGGGGAAAAGTAAAAAAGGATGAAATTAGATTGGGAAGGGCAATCTTTCACTTTCAGTTTATAGAATTTATTTCAATAACTCCGACACGTAAATATTATTATCATATCTGAGACTAGAGAAGATTTATGTTATATGGTAATGAATGATAAATGATAAATGAATGATAAATAATAAAACTCTGCCTTTCAAATGAGCTGCAACCAATTTGGGAGGGGGAAGAATCAAGGAAAACTCCCCTTTTTCATAACGATATATAGGTAGTCCTCAAGTTACAACAGTTCATTTAGTGATCGTTCAAAGTTACAACGGCACTGAAAAGGTGACTTATCACCATTTTTCACACTTGCAACGTCCCGTTCCCATGGTCACGTGATTAAAATTCAGATGCTTGGCAACTGACTCATGTTTATGAAGGCTGCAATGCTTCAGTGTCACATGATCCTCTTTTGCGACCTTCTGACAAGCAAAGTCAATGGGGCAGGCAGATTCAACCAACAACCCTGTTACTAACTTAGCAGCTGCAGTGATTCACTTAACGACTGTGGCAAGGGACGTTGTAAAATGGGGCAAAGTTCACGTAACAACTGTCTCACTTAGGAACAGAAATTCTGGACACAGTTGTGGTCATAAGTTGAGGACTACCCATGGTGTTCATTTTTTTAAAAAAAATGCAGCATACAAACACCAAAGAGAAGAGCAAGTGCTTGTTGGTGACAGTATGAACTGCTTTTTGATTTCAATGTTCTTTCCTATCCAAACCTGATCATTCCAAACACATCCAACATCATCAGTCAGCTGCGTTAGGCCTGGTAGGAGAAGGAGATACTGTAGGTAACCATCTGCTAGGAATATACTTTGGGTGAGTCTGGAGAGATGGGACTTCTCTGCTGTGGCACCTTCTTATGAAACGTTCTCCCATGAAATTAGGTCAGCTCCACCCTTTTTAAGTTCCAGAAATCCCTCAAGACCTGCTTACGTCACTAGGCCTAGGAGACCCAAGAAACCACGCAGTGGTACCTTAGCCTTCAACTGCTTTGAAATTCACTGAATCAGGGACTCAGTGCATTTTGCCGTGAAAATTCTGCCCTGGTGCTCACTGTTTGTTTGGTACTCAACGCACAAGCTAGAACTTGTCAGTATCAGCTGCCTTGTGGCTCGCGATGTTATTTCTTATGGGAAAAACTAATCACTTACGGTCCTTATCCTGCCTCTCGGAACCAATCAGAGAATCAGCTCCCTTTTGAGAAAGGGACCTGAATGACTGAGAATCTCCATAGGCCAGGCAAGGATGGATTGAAAATTAATACAAATTAATTGGAAGGCGAGTCCCTTAATTGGAAGGCGAGTCCTAGAGGCTCTTTAGAAGGCCAGATCCTGAAGTTGAAACTCAAATACTCTGGCCACCTAATGAGAAGGAAGGACTCACTGGAGAAGACCCTAATGCTGGGAAAGGTGGAGGGCAATAGAAGAAGGGGATGACAGAGAATGAGGTGGCTGGATGGAGTCACTGAAGCAGTAGGCGTGGGCTTAAATGGACTCCAGAAGATGGTAGAGGACAGGAAGGCCTGGAGGAACGTTGTCCATAGGGTCGTGATGGGTCGGACACGACTTCGCAGCTAACAACAACAACAATTGAAAGGCGAAGGGTGGGTTTTCAGGATGTAATCAGCTCCAGGGCTGGGTGTTCTTCTGTGAGCCCCAAGCAAGGCTGCAGAAGCCTTGTTTTTACAACTTTACCGAAGGCCAGAATAGTGGAGTCCAGCCTCACCACCAGGGGCAGAATATTCCACAAAGCGGAGAAGGTTCTCTTCTTGGATCCCACCTGTTGCAATTCTTTGGGTGACCGGGGTGTGTGTGCGTGTCTAGCATTGTCTCCCTGCCTGATCTTGATCTCTCCTTTTTGTGAAGTGCGACAGCCAAATACGCTTGATTCTTAAATAAATAAAACTATGCAACTGCCAGTAAAAGATCAAGTGATGGAGTTTAATTAGCAAGCAATTTTTAACCTCAATTTGGGGTGAACCCCATCAAACAAGGGGAGGATTTTAAGGACCATTATCAAAATGTCAGAAGATTGGCCAACAAAGCTGCCATTTGACCAACTCTTTGGCAGCCCCCTTTGGGGTACTGGAGTAAAACCCCATGTCTGTTACTTTCTGACTGACAAAGGATCTGCTACCAAAATAATGTGCAGATGGTGAGAAATGACTTCCCCAGCTTCTGGATTGGATCCTGAGAGAGTGTGACTGATTTAAAGAAAATGGAATAAAAACTCTTCTTCTCCACCATGGATGCCCTGAAAATGCTTCCTAAATGGGTGAATATATCTGGCTGTGGGACAGAGAAGGAAACCTATCCAAAGGAGACATGGGTGTCTTATACATTACACCTGCAAAATAAGACTGACTTGATTTTTAAGGCTCAACATCACAGCTTATTCATTTTGCAGAAAAGCCTGATTCGCTGGAGACCAAAAGGGAAGCAAAAACGGAAAAAAAGAACTTGTGAAGAATCAAATGAACCTCGCTTTGTGTACCTCTCTGTCCAGGCTCATGAAGCCGAGAGCAAAACCTTCACATTCAAACTTATGAATGATTTCCGGAAGCATCAAAGGAGTGAAGGAGATGTGAATGGCAGCGACGCCCCCTGCGGGGATAACCTGGAAACAAGAGTTGGGTCTGTTCAAAGGACGCACCAAAGGGAAAGAAGCATAGCTGAGTTGTAGGAATACAGCCAACCTCTAGATCAGGGTTTTTAACCTTGGCAAATTCCCCAGTAAACATGCAGACCTAGCTTGCAGATTGTGGACAAGCACCAGAAGATAACGGAGATGCAGAAAACTCTCATTTTTGTGACCATCTAATGCAGGGGTGGGGGAACGATGGCCCTTTTGTGTCTTGTGGACTTCAACGGCCAGAATTCTGGGAGTCAAAGTCCACAAGCCATAAAGGGGCCTTCGTTCCCCATCTCTGACCTAGTACATCCGCTTCTCCTTGCGGGCTGGGGGATTCTGGGAGTTGAAGTCCACCCATTTTAGAGTTGCCATGGTGGAGAAATCGCTACTCCACCCAGGTTTGCTAGATGGTTAGTTGGGTTAGTCTAAAAAGGTAAAGGTTGCCCTGCACATGTGTGCTAGTCGTTTCCGACTCTAGGGGCTGGTGCTCATCTCCTTTCAAAGCCAAAGAGCCAGCGTTTGTCCGAGGACGTCTCCGTGGTCATGTGGCCGGCATGACTAGATGCCAAAGGCGCATGGAACGCTGTTACCTTCCCACCGGAGTGGTCCCTATTTTTCTACTTGCATTTTACGTGCTTTCAAACTGCTAGGTTGGCAGAAGCTGGGACGAGTAACAGGCGCTCACTCTGTTACGCGGCACTCGGGATTCGACCCACCAAACTGCCGACCTTCTGATCGACAGGTTCAGCGTCCTAACCCACTGAGCCATCGCGTCCCTTTGGGTTAGTCTATAGCAGCCCAAATTTAGAAAGGTCCCACAATTTGCCAACTTTTCTTTTTTAAAAAAAATGGTTAATTTGAAAACGTGCTACTAGACTTCTATATTTTTACTGAAATCTGGGGAATTGGCAGGGAAGTGGGTGTCACACCACTCCACGGAAACTTCCACAGAAATAGAAAGGTGTAACAGAGTGAAAAGAACACTTTTCTCTTGCTAAGCTCAGCCTCTTGCCTCCCTCCACATCACTTCCTACCTGAAGAGGTCTAGGACAACTCGCCGTAGCCAACTTGCCACGGGACAAGAGTTACGCGAAATATGGTGAGAAAATTTTTTTAAAAAAATTAAATTTATTTTAAATAATTAGATTAATTGTAGATTTCTCCCATGGTGGAGTTGTCCCACAGCGAGTTGGCCGAGGCAAATTGGCTGTGGTGACTTGGCCACAGGGAGTTGGCCGTAGCGAGTTCTCCCATTCTGTAACTCCCGCACCTTGCCAGACTGGGTTAAGGGAGCTGCAACTTACAATTTGTTTGGGAGTGATGCAGAAAGGGTAATCCGAGGGAACGCCCTCGTGAGGTCGAAGGACTACAGAGACTATTGGCTTGAGCGTCTGTGGTTCCCAGTGGGAGTCATCAGAACTTCCTTCATCATCCTCAAAAAGTGTCTCCAGATTCTACAGGGACAAATGGGAAAGAGGGAAAGAAATAATAATAATAATAATAATAAAAATCCTGCCGAGACTGGTAGTTGATTCAATAGAAACAGGGGGAAAGTTACATGAATATAAGCATGAACTACATTTTAAAAGAGGAGGTACAGAATAATGGCTTGGAATCTCTGCCGGAAACAGTATGGATGTAACTGAAGTGGATCAAATTTTCTATCCTGAACATCACATTCACAGCTGGAAGAGAAGGAAGCAAAGCTCAGCCTTGAACGTGCAAATAGTTTTTCAACTTTTTATCGCATTTTTATTTGAACCCTCTCCTCTCACCTCCTGCTTCCAAGAAACCCAGTACTCAACATAGACAATAAAAATGGCAAGAGGATAAGCTCCCCAGTGTTTTAATCTCTCATGGCTGCTTCTAAATGATGGCAACTCTGAAAGCAAAGCCAACTGAGAATAAAGAAAATACAGCACAGGAAGTACTGCCCCAAGTGGGAAGGGAGGTCAGCTGATTTAAATAAAGGCAAGCCCACAACTTGCATGGGTTCCAAAATTCCTGGTTTTAGACAAGGTAAATCTGTACGATCAAAGTGCCTGCAAAATTACCAGGAGGAATGTTGGTTTATTTGTCCCAGCTGCTAAAACTAGCAAAAGCCCAACCTTTGTGCACCTGGACTCAATTATTATTTTTCTCCCTACTCCTACTGTACTGTAAGTAGAATAACAGAGAATTGTAAATTATGCACTGGAGACAAATACCTTGTCTTGGCCATAAAGAATTGCATTGTATTGTATTGTATTGTATTGTATTGTATT
>JAKJMR010017835.1:95842-143145 GCA_024449315.1 Daboia siamensis
CTTCTTCTTCTTCTTCTTCTTCTTCTTCTTCTTCTTCTTCTTCTTCTCCTTCTCCTTCTTCTTGTCCAGCCCCTTACTCAGGCAGGAAACATGCAGAATATGAAGAGCATGACTCAAAATCTCGCTGAGTTTTCGCACAAACCAAGAGCCCTTCCCCCCACCCCGGCTACTCATCTCTCCCCGTTTGAAAATATACTGGAAGTGCTAAAAAAAACCACCCATTTCTCAGAAGATAAGCTGGCAAAGTTTGGCACCTCCTTCATCTTTCCAAGTTTACTATCTCTCATTTCCATTCAACTGTTTCTTCTACTGGGAAGATGTGCGCCTTTCCAAACAAGGCCTTGGACCCTAAAGGTTTGCCATTTTCATTTTCTAATAACACCCCAGAAAGCTACACGGAACTCAGAAGCATTTGTGAGCCTTCTCACCCCAACGGGGATGGGTCCGCTCCACTTGCGCCAAATTCTGGAACATCGTGCCCCTCAAGGTAACATTTGCCCCCAATCTTCTGGCCTTTTGGGAGGGTCTCAAAACCTGGCTCTGCTGATTGGCCTAGGGTCCCAATAGGGGCGATCCATATTGGAGTGGTTGGTTAGTTGGTTAGTGGATTAAAATGAAGACCTCACTTCCAACCTGTTGCATACTGGTTCCCATTGTAGCTAATTTTTTTCTTAATTTTAATGTTAATATTTAATGATTCACAAGTAGTCCTCAACTTACAACTGTTCATTTAGTGACCGTTCAAAGTTACAACAGCACTGCAAAAAGTGACATGACCATTTTTCATATTTATGACCATTGCAGCATTCCCATGGCCAGGTGATTTACAATCAGATGCTTGACGACTGGTTCACATTTATGACAATGGCAGTGTCCCAGGGGTCATATGATCCCCTTTTGCAAACCTTCTGACAAGCAAAATCAATGGGGGAAGCCAGATTCACTTACAACCACGTTACTAATTTAACAACTACAGCAATTCACTTAACAAATGTGGCAAGAAAAGTCATAAAATGGGGCAAAACTCAGTTAACAAACATCTCACTTGGCGACATAAATTTTGGGCTCAATTATGGTCATAAGTTGAGGACTAACTGTTACAGTCTAATCCGTAAGTCAATATGTTTCAATTAATTTTTTAAAATTGTAATTAACAGTATCCTGAAAAATGCAAAATAAACTTGGGTTTATCTAGCTTAGCAGAGTCTCCCCTATTTCTAGAGCAGACCTTCCCATGTCAACAGACTGCTCACCCACAAGCCATGATTTTCAACCGTAATCTCTCATCATCTTTGTTAGCTATAACATGATGGAAGGGAACCATTTTAGAAGCAGTTTTGCCACAAAGACAGAAGATACTTGTTAATGTATTTCTGAGAGCCAGTTTGATATAGTGCTTAAGACTGGAAAGCAGGAGACGCTGAGTTCTAGTCGTGCCATGGCGTGACTGTGGGCCCGACTCATTTCACAACTTGTTGTGGGGAAAACCGGAGGAGGGAAGCGTGCTGTATATCTTTGCTGCCTTGAGTTATACGTAAATAATAAAAGTGGGGTCCAAACAGCTAACTAAATAATTTTCTCTCCAACCTCCTTCCTCATCTGCAATACTCTTATCAATCCTGTGTAAAACAACATACAAGGATTTAAACAGAATAATAAAATACAAAAAGAAGTTTAGAAACACAGTCAGGTGCAGCATGTCCAGCCAGCGTGAAAGAGAAGTGGGTGGGCTGGAAAAGACTGAAAGAGCAACCGTGATGCAACTCTGCATGTGGAGAGGCAATTATTTCCAGGAAAACTTGTAATGTATTGGGCCTTTTACTCGAACTGCTACTTGAGATTACTTAATTGGGCTGTCTATGTAACGGTCGCTGGCTGCCCAGACATGCAATCTCCAGGAGAATCATTGGTTGGTTCTGGGGCGGGAATAGGTTAAACCTATTGGCTGCCACCTAGTGGCCAACCGTATAAGTAGCTGCGTAGAAGCCTCAGTTCCCAGTTCTGTTCCTGTTACTACAATAAAGCAATGTTCCTGTTTGAACCCTCTCCTCTCACCTCCTGCTTCCCAAGAATCCAGTACACAACAAACTAACCTTTTTATTATACATCATCACCACACGGAACTCCTTCTTCTCATTTGGGCCCAAAACTCCATTTTCTGGAGAGATGGTCAGCACACACGAAGACACCTGGCTTCCAAGTAGCTGTCGAGACAATCAGGACGGCAGATCATGTAACAGGAGGCCAAGGAGGGATCCCTTGAGGTTGGTGGCGAACACCACGACCCACCCACTTACCTCTCCCCACTTAAAGGGTGTGGGGAGCAACGTCTGGTTGAAAAGGTGGACTGTCGCCTCGGCAGGGATTCCAATGGCAAGTTCGAGGTGTAAGTGACTTGGCAGCAGACACACCTGGGGCACCTGCACCTCCACAGACACAGGGATGTGGCTAGAGAGAGAGTTGAGTGCTCAATCATTATCAATGCTGGTCTACCAGCCTTGGGTTGAGAGGACCGGATCCAGAGTTTCTGAACCCTAGCCACTTGATGTGTGAACCTCTGCACGGCTAGCTGGGGAATTCTGGAAGTTGAGCTTCTCACATCTTCAAGGGGAAAAATTCTGACCCAGGACAAACCAAGGACCTTCAGGAAGGGTTACATTCTGTCCAGGTTGAATATACAGGTAGTCCTCGACTTACGGTCACAACTGAATCTATGTTGCTAAGTGAAAAAATTTTCAAGCCGGTTTTGCCCCAATTTATGATTTTCCTTGCCACATTTGTTAGGTGAATCACTGCAATTGTTAAATTAGTAACACGGTTGTTAAGCGAATCCGGCTTCCCCCATTGACTTTGCTGGTCATAAGGTCGCAAAAGGGAGGATCCCCCAGGACACTGCAAATGTTGTGAATGTGAACTAGTTGTCAAGCATCCAAACGTAAATCACATGGCCTTGGGGATGCTGCAACAGTCGTAAGTGTGAAAAATGGTCACAGATAACTTTTTTCAGTGCCACTGTAACCTTGAGCGGTCATTAAACTCTTGTAAGTTGAGGACTACCTATATATATATCTATAAAATCCTCCTTTCATTATTTTGTTGCTTTCTCTGCCCTTTCCCCCCATCATTTATCTACGTTCCTCTAAATTCCTACTTACCGATTCAGCATTTGGTCTGCTTTCTTTTTCAACCCTGCTTCTTTTGTTTCCTGTTTCTTCAGCCTTTTCATTCATTCATTCATTCATTCATTCATTCATTCATTCATTCACCGTTCACCTCATGGTTCAAGGCAAGTCTCCGCTGGGTTATTCATGGGGTTTCTCTTGCTCAAAAGGTTAGTGAGAGACTTTTTAAGTCAGGTGAATTGATTGACCAGCTTTTGCTGTTAACCATTTATTTCATTGAGTGGAGAGAATATTCCTAAACATTTAGTGACCTCACAGCAGCTCACCAATGAGTGCCAAACAAAATGCCCTAACAAAATTCTGGCAAGTTGGGAATAAAATAAAGACTACATAAATAAATAAACTGTTTTGTTCCTGTTTTCTGCCATTTGCCACAATTTTGCTGTTTTCTGTTTTATTTTAATAAGTTGGGTTTTTTTGCTTATAAGCCACCCAGAGTCATTTGGGAATCTGGTGGCCTATAAATTAAATAAAATAGATGTATAACACAATTTCCATATCTGATACAATCAGAAGAATACAATATATTGAACAGGGGAGCGGGTTGGACTAGACTAGAAGACCTCCAAGGTCGTTCCAGCTCTATTCTGATTGATTGCATATATTTAATAAATGGAACACTTATTTTATTAACGCACTTTCAATATGACAGCTAACCTCACCCCAACTTTCTCTAGAGCGGTTCAAAGATTTTGATCAGCTGTATTTTCTGGGAAAATTTAATTCCTAGAAATTGGAATGGCTTCTCTTCCTTTTTCCCATCTTTACCTTCCAACTCCGTTTTCCACTTCCATCTCTAATACAGTTCGGAGATGATGACATGTATATGAAGTAAACAACACCGAGACACGGCATTTACCCAGAGGATTCAATTCCCCACTTGAAGGCTGAATTTTGAATGCCGAAACCTGTAGAAAGAAAATCGAGAGCTCATGTAATCCAGAATCCTCCAGGCTGGGTGGGGAATGAATGGGACACACTGTTCAAACAATCCAGAATACAGGTAGTCCTCGATTTACGACCACAATTGAATCCAAAATTTCTATTGCTAAGTGAGACATTTTTAAAGTGAGTTTTGCCGCATTTTATGATTTTTCTTGCCGCAGTTCTTAAGTGAATCACTGCAATTTGTTAAGTTGGTAACACGGCTGTTAAGTGAATCTGGCTTCCCCATTGACTTGGCTTGTCAGAAGGTCGCAGAAGGGGATCACAAGACCCCTGGATGCTGCAGCTGTCATAAATATGAGTCAGTTGCCAAGTGTCTGAATTTGGATCATGTGACCAAATTAGGGATGTCGGAAAGGTCGTAAGTGCTGAAAAACGGTCATAAGTCACCTTTTTCAGTGTTGTAACTTTGAATGGTCATTAAATGAATTGTTGTAAGTCGAGGACTAGCTATATCAGGTTAAGGAACTTTTGACTAGTCTTCTGTATTACAGAGCTTTCCAACTTAAACCCATGTCCAGCCACAGGGGATACCCTGTGGAAAAGGAAAAGGTACACAGTGGCTCAGTGGGTTAGGATGCTGAGCTTGTCAATCAGAAGGTCGGCAGTTTGGCAGGTCGAATCCCGAGTGCCACATAACAGAGTGAGCACCTGTTACTCATCACAGCTTCTGCCAACCTAGCAGTTCGAAAGCACGTAAAGGGAAAGGTAACAGCATTCCACATGCCTTTGGCGTCTAGTCATGCCGGCCACATGACCACGGAGATGTCCTCGGATAAGCACTGGCTCTTCGGCTTTGAAATGGAGATGAGCACCGGCCCCTAGAGTTGGAAACGACTAGCATGCAGGTGCGGGGGAACCTTTACCTTTTTAGTGGGGAATCTCTTGGCTGTGATCTGACAACTGATTGGCCAGTGAAACAGATGACAGATTTAGGGAAATGAGACGAAAAGCCTCATGGAGCAAAATTACCTCCTCAGCCCTTTCTGCTATGCAGGTAGGCCTTTCCTGGATTTTCCATTTTGCTGGCAGCTGACTTAAGTTTTCTATTTCCAAAACAGTCTTCACTTTTTCTCCCAGTTTAATCAAACCCATGTCGATGGATGTCACGTTAATGGAAAGAAGAGGCCCCTAGGAAAAAGTAGGTCAATTACATGTTGAAAGAAGCTTTTCATTATTATTATTATTTTTAATCCCATTTATTTCCCGCCCTTCTCCGAAGACTCAGGGCGGCTTACAATCTAAGAAGCACAAATCATTGTGCTTAGCAATAGCCTTCATTCTATGTATATGCCTGCTTATTAGAGCTTTCAGGGGGCCCCAAGCAGCATCTTTACAAAGTCATCTTATTGCCCCCAACAATCTGGGTCCTCATTTTACCTACCTCGGAAGGATGGAAGGCTGAGTCAACCTTGAGCCTGGTGGGACTCGAACCTGCACTAATTGCAGGCAGCTGGTGTTACTTAAGGAGGCATTAATTCACTGCTCCACCAAGGCTCTTTGACATTTTTGGCATTTGTTTCTTTTTTTCACGTGAAGGATATGATTTCTCTCTGGGCTGTCTGAAGGGTATGGTCAAAAAAAGTCAAGATGGTGGTCACAATGGTGCAACCAATACTCTGACCATTTTTTCATTTGTATAACTGTCATCTCAGATCCGAAGTTGAAACTCAAATACTTTGGCCACCTAATGAGAAGGAAGGGACTCACTGGAGAAGAGCCTAATGCTGGGAAAGATCGAGGGCAATAGAAGAAGGGGACGACAGAGAATGAGGTGGCTGGATGGAGTCACCGAAGCAGTAGGCGTGAGCCTAAATGGACTCCAAAAGATGGTAGAGGACAGGAAGGCCTGGAGGAACATTCCCTATGGCAGACATGTCAAACACAAGGCCCGGGGGCCAGATCCGGCCCGCGAAGTGGTTTCATGTGGCCCGCGAAGCCATCCTGGAAACAGTGAGGGAACGGCCCCCACTGCCTTGGCCCTGGCCCAGAGACCCTCCTCCTGCCAGAGACCCCCAGATCTCTCCCACTCCTGCCCAGGCCCCCATAGGCACCCTTGATGCGAAAGATGTAGAGCTGGCCATGTGCACTCTAGCCACGCCCACCCAGTAGGCCACGCCCACCCTGGCCATGCCCACCCGGCCCCCTGAGGGCAACTGCAGTGCTGATGCGGCCCTCAATGAAATTGAGTTTGACACCCCTGCCCTAGGGGGTCACAATGGGTCGGACACGACTTTGCAACTAACAACAACAAACTGTCATCTTGAAATGTTTTGGAACAAATCTTGAGGACAACTCTGTCCCAGAGTTTTACCTTACCCTCCATTTCTTGGCATGCCACAAGACTTGGAGGCTGGCCAAAAAAGCAGACCATGCTTGGAGAGGACCGCACAAAGAACTGCAGAATCCATTTAGGTTTAGGTTTAAGACAACGCAATCTACTTTCCAGTATTGTGAACCAGAAGTGGGCACATGGTTTCTACATTCTGCTTTGATCTAAAAGGTTCTAAGCTATATACATAAAGAGCAACAGTAATACAGTTACCAACGCAGGTAAGGATAAAAATAAAACGTAAACTTTAAAAATGCAATTCTGGTGCAAATATTCTAAAACGATTGATTATGTACTAGTATCATGTTGCTGTCTTTTTCCAGTCCTCAGGTACTTCCCCGGTGCCCCAGGATCTTTGAAAGATATGATACGATGGTTCTGATATGACATCTGCCAGCTCCTTCAGAACTCCGGGATGTAATCTGTCAGATCCCGGTGATTTATATTCGTCAAGGTCAGATAGGTGTCCTCTGACTATTTTCTTGCTTATTTTAATTTTTGTTTCTAGTCTGTCTTTTACAGTTAGGTTTTAGGCAGGTTGGTCTGTAGTTTCTTTTTGCATGAAGATCAATGCAAAGAACAAGTTAAGCCAGACATGTCAAACCCAAGGCCCGGGGGCCAGATCCGGCCCACAAAGTGGTTTCATGCGGCCCATGAAGCCATCCTGGAAACAGGGAGGGAACGGCCCCCACTGCCCTGGCCCTGGCCCAGAGACCCTCCTTCTGCCAGAGACCCCCAGATCTGTTCCACTCCTGCCCAGGCCCCCATAGGCACCCTTGATGCCAACGATGTAGAGCTGGCCACGCCCACCCAGTAGGCCATACACACTCTAGCCACGCCCACCCAGTAGGCCACACCCACCCTGGCCACACCCACCCGGCCCCCTGAGGGCAACCGCAATGCTGATGCGGCCTCAATGAAATTGAGTTTGACACCCCTGAACTGTTAAGAAGTTCTGCTTTCTCTCTGCTGCCTGTTATTTCTTTGTCCTCTTCTCCCATTAGTGGACCGATTGTCTCACTGATTTTTTTTCTTATATTTTTGAAATAAACTTTTTTTTTGTTATCTTTGATATTTGTTGCAAGTCTTACCTCATTCTGAGCCTTAGCTTTCTTGAGTTCATCTTTTTCAGATTTGGGCTGTATGTTGGTATTCTACTTTAGTTATATCAACCCTTGTAACCAGGTACAGTGGATAGATTTTGTCCAGGACAAACTGTTCCTAAACACTATCCACTAACGTCAAACCAATCCTCCATCAGGACCACAAACACTCAATCTCTGAAGCCTTCTGAAATAGCCAGCCGTTAACAAGATTGAAGGATACAAGAATGACAGCCTTTCAATTCTATTCCCTCATTTCCCTCTCCCCCACCTTTACAGTGAACTCTCTTCTCGATATCAATACAATAATAAGACATTTCATATATTTAAACCTGGCATCCTTACAAATGTATAAATAATCCATTCCCCCTGGCCCGAAATGGCATGATGAGAACTCTCAGAATTCCCTTGTCAAAGGTAACCATAGGGAGGATGCCGGGAAAATTCACCTGAGGCGAAAGCTGGTGAAGACATTCCTACCTTAAAGTCAGCCTCAATGTACAAAACGACAGGCTCCTCTGAGTAAGTGATTTCACATTCTAGCTTGTGACAGGAACGGCCTGGCTTCCCTCCTGTGATCACAAACTCAAACACGTGACTGCCGCCTGCATCTAGAAAAGACAAATCTGTTACTCTTCTCTGCAGAAAAAGTATAAACGATAGATTTTTATAAAAGCCAACAATTTTTCCCAAACTAAAATCAATACCCCATGCCACCCCTTGACTATTTAACAGAAAACAGCAGAATAACAAGAGTTGGAAGGGACCTTGGAGATCATCTAGTTCCCCCTGCCGCTGCCCCCCCCCCCACTCAGGCAGAAAACCTTATTATCCTTCTAGAGAAATGGTTGTCCAATCTGTTCTTGAAAGCCTCCAGTGTTGGAGCGCTCACAACATCTGGAGGCAGGCTGTTCCATTGGTTAATTGTCCTCACTGTTAGGAAGTTTCTCCTTAGTTCTAGGTTGCTTCTCTCCTTGATTAGTTTGCATCTGTTGCTTCTTGTCCTGCTTTCAGGTGCTTTGGAAAATAGGTGGACCCCCCCCCCCCTTCTTTGGGGCACCGCTTCAAAACACTGCTACCATATCACCCCTGGACCTTCTTTTCATTAAAGTAGACATACCCAATTTTTACAACCATTCTTCATATGTTTTATCCTTCAGGCCCCTAATCAACTTTGCTGCTCTTCTCTGCACTTTTTCTAGAGCCTCAACACCTTTTTTATATCATGGCGACCAAAACTGGATGCAGTGTTCCAAGTGTGATCTTTCCAAGTTTCCTTATTTTAATTTTATTACAGCCAACAATAAAAATATATTTTACCTAACATTCCAAGTGAAGGTTCAACTTCCACTATGTCGCAGTCAAAGATTTTCCCCCATCTAAATGTGATAGCAGAGTTGCTATTGTTAAGCATCTATAAATCCAGAAACGAAGGAGCAATTAGTCCCCTCATACAGGATAAAAGTCTTCGTTTTCACTTAATTGAAACACAAGTAGTACTTGAGACCAGAATTTCCATTGCTAAGGAAGATGTTTGTTAAATGAGTCACTTTTTATCACCTTTGTTGCCATGGTTGTTAAATGAATAACTGCAGCTGTTAAGTGAATCATGCAGTTATTAAGTGAATCCAGCTTTACCCATTGAGTCTGCTTTTCGGAAGCCAGCTGGGAAGGTCGCAAAAGGGGATCACATACAAACGTCGTAAATACATATTGGTCGCCAAGCACCCAAATTTTGATCACATGACCATGCGGATGTTACGGTGGTTGTAAGTACAAGGGCCAAGAATAAGTTTCTTTTTCGAAAGCCATTATAATTTCGAACTGTCGCTAAATCAGTGGTTGTAAGTCGAGAGCTACCTGTATGTAAAACATATTTTCCAGCAGCTATAACAACAAATAAATATTTTGTACAAGCTGTTGTGGTCTACACTCTACTACATTATATATAGAGTACAGGCAGTTCTTGACGTACGACCACAATTGAGACCAACATTTATGTTGCTAAGTGAGTTATTTGTTAAAAGTGAGTTTTGCCTCATTTTACCATCATTCTTGCCACAGTTGTTAGTGAATCACTGCACTGGTTAGTCACACGGTTGTTAGGTGTATCTGGCTTCCCCATTGACTTTGCTTGCAGGGAAGATCGCAACTGTGACCGTTATAAATATGAACCAGTTGCCAAGCATCTAAATTTTGATCACGTGACCATAGGGGATGCTGCAAAGGTCTTAAGTCACATTTTTCAGTGCTATTGTAACTTTGAACAGTCACTAAATAAACTGTTGTAAGTCGAGGACTACCTGTATTATCCTGAGGTAAGCTTATAGAGATAACAGTGATTGGAAAGAGAAATGCTCTCAATTCAGGAAGACATGAATGAGCAAGAAATAAACAGCAATAAATTACTTATAGAGAACAATAACTATTCAAAAAGCTGTTCCTCGGATGTGATATAAGCCAGGGGTCTTTCTGGGTTAGCAGCCCAGAGGGAGAGGGAGGGGCAGGTGCCTTATGCATGCATGCAGAAATGTGAATGTGGCCACACATGCGTGCAGGCATACAAACAGGCCACGAACATGCACACTACGCAAATGGGGCTGCGAGCACGCACGCAAGGCTCTCAGCGATGCCGGTGCCTGTATGAGGCTTGTGGTGCCATGGCAATGCAAGGATTACGCCGCCCCCCGAGGCCCGCAGTGATGCCGCCACTGGCACGAGGATCACACCGATGCCCTGTGCAAGGCTCGCACCGCAGCCTGCCTGCCGCTTGCGGCACTGCCACAGCCCGCGCAAGCTTTGTGGCAGCGCCACCGCCCACACGGTACTAGCGGCACTCTGCCACCCACACAACACTCGCGGCAACGGTGTCATGAGGGAGGGTAAGTACGTGCGCATGTGCACTACCCAGCTACTCACACGGCCTGGTGGCCAAGAGGCCAAGGACCAGTAGTAGGCTGCAGCCCATAGGTTGGGGACCTCTGGTATAAGCAATTGTCCAGCATTAAGAAATTAAGTCTTGGGATAGAGTTGTAAAGCACTATGAGTTTATTGCGTTCTATCTGTGCACAAAAGTCTGATCTATTAGTGCTCAAGGCACTAGATAAGAGTCAACATTATTCTGAAGGGGTCAGACTGTTGATGCATTTGGATCTACCCTGTACTTTCAGCCTGGGCATCACCTATAATCAACCTTGCAACCAAGAAATCTTCATGTCTAACTAAGATTAGATCTCCATAACGTAATCTGATTACATGAATTGAATTGAATTGAATTGATGCAGGATTGTAATGTAAATGAGAAGTACAGAAGGGAAAAAAAGAAAAGCAAACTCGGGCCATCGTCAAATTATCCATCAGGCATAAAAGTTTCAAACATTTTTTCCTCAACTTACAACGGTTGGTTTAATGACCATTCAAAATTACAAGAGCACTGACAAAAGTGACTTAGGATCGCTTTTCACACTTACGACGGTTGGGGCATCCCCATGGTCACGTGATCAAAATTCAGATGCTTGGCAAATGACTCATATTTATGACGGTTGCAGTTTCCCGGGATCATGGGGTCACTTTATGAGACCTTCTGCCAAGCAAAGTCAATGGGATAGAAGGATTCACTTAACCACATCACTAAATTAACAACTGCAGCATTTCACTTAACAAATGTGGCAGAAAGGTCATAAAAACGGGACAAAATTCACTTGACAAATGTCCTGCTTAGCAACAGAAATGTCGGGCTCCATTGTGGTCATAGGCCGAGGACTATCTGTTCTTCTTATATAGAGGTAGCATTCTTTTATAGATGAAGTGACACACTCAATCCCCAAACTCAGCGTGGAGGCAGAAGAAAATTTACCTCAAATGTTCTCCTAATATTCACACCAATGTAGTTTTCTCCTGGAATGATCATAGCCGAAGGATTTAGCAAGATCTGAAACGGTTCCGTGGAGCCTTTACTGTCAATTTCTAAAACAATCACATCTTCCTTTCTCCGATCTCCATTTTCGTAATACTCTGAATTCTGAACACTGCATAAAAGAATAAGCTTAAAATGGCTGCTGGCAAGATATCCCAGCACCACCAGGGCAAATTTTTCCTTTAATAGAAACTGGACTTGCATGGTAGTTTCACGGAGGTACTAACAATCTTTAAAAAGATACGCCCCAAATAAGATCTTTCTCGGTTTATTTTTATTGCTATCATGTACCAAAATGGAAAGAGGAAGGAAAATAAGAAAACTTTCATAGAAACACAAAGCTGTGTCTGTGTACCCAAGCAAAAATAAATAAGAAACAAGCAAAATATGTAAATGTATTACAGCAGATATACAAAATGGGCTTTCTCCAAACAAGAACTGCCCACAGAGAATTGTGCTTTTCATTTTTTCCACTGTACTGATAGAGAGCTGGTTCAAAGGTCTATGAAGATTCTCAGTCATCCAAATCATAGTTGGATCGAAATTGGTTGTTATTTTTCAAAAATAAAAACTGTTTTTGATATAACCAGTTCAAAAGCTGAGGACAAACACGTTTTGTTTCTTTGATTTTTATCCCACTTTGATTACTTTACAAATAACTCAAGGCGGAAAACAAATGAAACACATCTTTTTCTTCCTATTTTCCTCACAACAACCCTGTGAGGTGGGTTGGGCTGACACAGAGGGACTGGCTCAGTCACCCAACTGGTTTTCATGCCTGAGGAGGGACTAGTACATACCATCTCCTAGTGCTTGGCCCAAAGACATCCAGTCAGTTTTCATGCCTATGACACAACTAGAAGTCAATGCTTCCTGGTTTCTAGGCCACACTTCAAGCCAGAGGTCTTCAAACTTGGCCCTTTTATGACTTGTGGACTTCAACTCCCAGAATTCCTCAGCCAGACTGGGGAATTCTGGGAGTTGAAGTCCACAAGTCATAAAAGGGCCAAGTTTGGAGACCCCTGCTTGTGGACCTCAACTCCCAGAATTCCTCAATCAGGCACGCTGGCTGGGGAATTCTGGGAGTTGAAGTCCACAAGTCATAAAAGGGCCGAGCTTGGAGACCCCTGCTTTAAGCCCTACACCAGACTGACTCCATCATCTCTTCTACTCCCCAAGAAAAATTGTTCTGTTTCTAAAGTTTTGCATTTCTGATTAGGAGTAAACCTCACTAACTGTTTTAGAACTATGTTTCAAGCAGACATAACAGGGCTAAAATATAAGACATATTCTTGTTTTCCTTCCAGGGGTCAGAACTAGGGCCTAGCAGGATAGGGAAAGGCAAGTAGGAGAACAGAACACACTAAGAAGGTCCTTTCTCTCAAATTCAGAGAGAATGCATAAAATGAGTTAATTGACAATCCTTTGCCCACTTTTAAATATCAGGCCAGATGAATGTACAGTTCTGCCTAGTCAGAACGTGGCATAGGTTTCGTTTCATTTTGACAACAATTCACCCTAAAATTTCTGTTGCTGAGCGAGTTTTGCCACATTTTACGACCTTTCTTGCCACGGTTGTTAAGTGAATCATTGTGATTGTTAAATTAGTAACACGGCTGCTGAGTGAATCTGGCTTTCCCATTGACTTTGCTTGTCAGAAGGTCTCTGGGACACTGCAACCATCTTAAATGTGAGACAGTTGCCAAGTACCTGAATTTTGATCACGTGACCACGGGGATGCTGCCACAGTCATGTGAGAAACGTTCATAAATCACTTTTTTTTGTGTTGTTATAACTTTGAATGGTCACTAAATGAACTATTGTAAATTGAGGAGTATCTGTATTTTAGTTATGGGATGCTAATTTGGTTAAGGAAGTTGGGCTAATGAAAATAGGAAAAACGTTGTTGTCCAAGAACTAGAATCCATCTAGCCAGGCATTCTGGGCCACAGATGGAACCTTAAGAAAAGTAGTCCTTGATTTATGACTGGCTGCTTAGTGACCATTCAAAGTTACCACGGACCTCTCCAGCATTACTTATGACCCATATTTGAAATTCCAATGGCTACCCACTTCAGTCAGCTGATCACATTTGGGGCATTCAGGAAACAGTTCCTATTTATAACTGTTTGTAGCACCCACATGACTGCGATTTACGTTTTTCCCTGGCAACTAGGGTTTAATCCCAGTTTCCAGGAAAAACCACCCAATGTATTGAATGAACCTTTATTGTCAAAGTACAACCATGTATACATTGAGATTAGCTGAGCCTCCCTTCGTGCTCCCACCCCCCCAACTCACAGTGACAACAAACCCTCCATCTTAGAAAATGGGTTCGCTTAACAGCTACAATAAAAAAGGTCGTAAAATCAGGAAACAGTCACATGGTAATCTGCTTAACAACTGGCATTAGATGGGACCAAAATTCCAGGCTCAAATACAGTCGTAAGTTGAGGACGACCTGTAGTCCAATTGGCCAAAAATATCAAAATAGGCAATTAATCCTCTGAGGTTCCATCATGAAAACTTACCAATGTGATTCTGGGATGTCCTCCAGCACTATTTGAAGCACACTATGGTATTTCTTTAGCTACAACAGGGAGAAAATAGTGGATAGTTTATACACAAAGAACTTTCAAAAATATAGTGTATATTGCTTACTTTATTCATCACAGAGACAGAGCAGTAAATATTTATTAAGATTGAAGCAGTTTTATCTTTGAAGGTGGGATTTAAGACTGGGGGTAAATCCGCACAGCACCCTTTAATTCTGAGCACTTGTTCACACGTCTTGCTAGTATCTATGACTTCCCACAACTAAGGCAGTCCAAACAGCTTTGGAAGTGTATTTCCTTTCATGATTCTGCCTCACAATATTGAAGGGCCCGGTCTGCATCAGAAATCTTGGGACTCCCAATTGTTTCTGCTCTATCCTCCTTTAATCTGCTCCATGAGTTCCAGCAACTACTGTTTGTTTTTTTTCCTTTTTCAAAATGGGTCGGTAAAGTGCTGGATCTGGAGAGTGGGAAGCTTGGAAAATGAACAGCCACGCCAGGTTTGACTGGAAGTGTTGTGGAAAAGGACCTGACTCTTGCAAAGAGTTCTTCCTGTAAAAGTATCTACATATTAACGGATTAAAACCTTCCAACAGAAGCTTGAGGAAAGAGGACGTGGAAACTGGAACAGAATGATGGGTTAGGGCTCCTCTGTATGCGTACCTATGTTTGGCATTTCAAATCAAGTTTATTTTAAATTACATAATTTTGCAAGTTATTTTATTTATTTATTTATTTATTTATTTATTTATTTATTTATTTATTGCAAAAAGTCGATGCAGGGTCTTTTAAAATGGCCTGGCAGGAAACCATACCTCCTGTGGACAAAAATAGAGGGTGAATGGATGATCGGAATGGGGTTGCAGAGTCCCACAAGTAGGAATGATGGAGAAAGCGGTCTCTGTATCCAGGTTGTATTTTATATCTGCAATGTTCATTTTTCCTTCCACTGTTAGTGACTGCAGATTGGGCTTCACTATTTGCCAGAAGAAAGGAAGTTCTACATGGCTGTACAAAGACAATAAGAAATTAATTCACTGACAACTGGCCTTTCCTTGAAAGCTTCCAAGGTAAGAAATGGAATAAAACTCTCAAGTTGAATATTGATAAAGGAGAATATTTGTAGCTCAGGGATGAAATGAGAGATCCTCGCTGCTCTCTGAGCTCGGCTGTTTTCTTTGTAGACTCGGTAGTCATTGATGCATCCAAACAGGACAAATGAAAAAAAATAGCTAGTCCCAGAGAGACTGGATTTTCCAACCGTCTTGGATTCAGCACCACATTTGTAAATAGGAAAGAGGATCTGCTTTATTCAAAAGTGTAAACTCCTCTGAAAGAAAGAGATGTATAAAATCCCCAGGCAAGGAGTTTCTGCCTATAAGTAAGCTACTTTGGACCATGTATTTGACCAGGACTCTTCAAACTTGGCCCTTTTATGACCACTAGTCATAAAAGGGCCAAGTGTGCCTGGCTGAGGAATTCTGGGAGTTGAAGTCCACAAGTCATAAAAGGGCCAAGTTTGAAGATCTCTGTATTTGACAGTTTAACTATCCATGTGAGTGCTATAACTATGGGGCTGTGAGACCAGGATAGCTACCTCAGGCTATCTAATGGCCAGCGTCTCTTCCCGCAAAGGAATCCAGCAAGCTGCATTCCAGGCCTCCAAGTTGATTACCTACCTTGATACTCACAACAAAGAAGGTGAGGTGTAAGGCTTGGTCCTCTACCTGTTACCTATTCCTTTTGGCTGGCTTTGCCAAGCATTGATTCAGTGGCCGTCCACAGGCTCTGCCACAGAGCTATGGTTCAAAAATCTGTTAGCTCCATCATCAAGCTATGATTCACCCAAGAGAGGAACAGTGACAACAATGTGATTGTGTTCTGGTTATAGAAGGCCTCAAGTTCCAGACTGCAAGTAGTAAGGCCAGGAAATACCTTGATCTAAAGGCTTTAGAACCTTTTTCAACCTCAGCCAATGTAAGATGGGTGGACATCAACTCCCAAAATTCCCCAGCCAGCATGCTGGCTGGAGAATTCTGGAACTTGAAGTCCATGCTTCTTACATTGGCTGAGAGACATTGCTTTAGAGGATAGATATTAACTAATCAGATTGTCCTACAATTTAAATAATCCAATTTCTGACAGCATTATATACCCAAAAAGTCAGCAACACCAATCTTTTCTTCATGGTGACTGGACACATGCCTAACTGGGCTTTCCAGCTACAGAAACTCTTTGTTAACTTTTAAAACATTAAGTTCACCATGACGGCATTTACAGTACATGTGTTTCTTTCTCCAAATTGCCACCTGGCACTTTATTTTTCTTCCAGAAAAGTCTGCCTGGGCAAGAGACTCAGGGTGGCTGAAAGAGGAAAACTAGTGCTAAACTAGTTGTATTTACAGGTAGTCCTTGACTTACAATAGTTCACTTAGTGACAGTTTGAAGTTACAACAGCACTGAAAAAAATGATTTACAACTATTTCTCACCCTTATGACCACTGCAGCATCCCCATGGTCACATGATCAAAGTTCAGGCGCTTGGCAACTGACTCATATTTATGACAGTCGCAGTATCCCAGGGGTCACGTGATCCCCTTTTGTTACCTTCTGACAAACGAAGTCAACGGGGAAGCCAGATTCACTTAACAACCACATTATTAACTTAACAACCCTGTTACTAACTTAACAACTGCAGTGATTCACTTAACAACTGTGGCAAGAAAGATCATAAATAGGGCAAAATTCACTTAACAACTGTCTCACTTAGCAACAGAAATGTTGGGCACAACTGTGGTCGTAAGCTGAAGACTACCTATACTCTCCCTCATGCACATGGCTTGTATCCTCTTTAGGGTCATTTAGTCAAAAGAAGTAACTCTCACACAAATAGGAAAACATCGGCTTCTGATTATTTTCCAAACAGTGTACAATTATGGAGTCGCTTTTCATTTTAATGCACATATTCTGTTTTTGTTTTTCACTGATTTTATTCTCGACAGCCACCCAGAACCTTGCAACTGCAGTAATGCAATTAATCATTAAAATAAATCAATAAATCAGTGACACTTGCCAGCAAATGCCTTCCCAATAACACACCCGAATCAATCAACGTAGGAGACTAGAGTCTTGAAGCAGTGATCCCATGTCAAGATATAGAGCCATCAGTCGAATCATTATGGGATGGCTCCCATGGACCCTTTTGTTCCTCTATCTGTTTGTCCCATGGAAATCTGGACTTTGTCAAACTTAATCAGCCCTTACTGGGTCTATCGGAGGGTAGACAGGAAGTTTTCTATTTTCTTTAGAAATAAAAGCCACAGAGAGTCTTTTCTTAACCTCACCCTGATATGCCATAATCAAGATTTCTTTGTGCTCTCTGCATTGTTTGGTTATGGACCACTCTCATATCCTCTCTGAAAAGCAAAGCTGCTCAGCTGCCGTGGAGAAATTTGGTCTAGGATGATATTCAAGGGCCCCCACATTGGCTCTGTTCAGACAACACTACGATCTAGGTCACTAGAAAAATGACTCTTAGGAGAATATCAAAAAGAAACCAATATATCCAGTCAATTAATTCTCAAGAGATTAAATGGAGAAAAAATGAGATCCAGTCTTACACTGGAGTGAACTAACTCCATCCATGCAGTTGTCATATAAAGATAAAGGTAAAGGTTCCCCTGCACATGCGTGCTAGTCGTTTCCGACTCTAGGGGCTGGTGCTCATCTCCGTTTCAAAGCCGAAGAGCCAGCGCTTGTCCAAGGACGTCTCCATGGTCATCTGGCCGGCATGACTACACGCCAAAGGCGCATGGAACGCTGTTACCTTCCCACCATAGTGGTCCCTATTTTTCTACTTGCATTTTTACATGCTTTCGAACTGCTAGGTTGGCAGAAGCTGGGATGAGTAACAGGCGCTCACTCTGCTACGCGGCACTCGGGATTCGACCCGCCAAACTGCCGACCTTCTGATCGACAAGCTCAGTGTCCTAACCCACTGAGCCACCGCGTCCCTGTAGTTGTCATATAGGGATATATAAATTCAGATAATTAATTACTCAGATGTTGTCATATCCTAAAAGTGGTACAATGGGTGAAAAGGTTAAAAAGCCCTGGACTACACCAAACTGCTTCTCAGTGTGGATCAGTGTGATTTATTGGAAGACAGCCATGATTTAAATCTCACTCCTTTCAATCGGGGAGTTAAATGCAGCTGGTTCTGGTCCCCACCCACATCCTATTGGCTGCACGGTCTACAAATCTCCCCACTCCTTCACTACAATAGGAGCATCATACATACGTTTTGTTTCTCAAAATCAGTGTTTTCTCTGCCATAGAATGGGGATTCAGTGGCTCAAAATGTACAAGATGCTGTGAGGTCATGTCTATAAGCTCGCCGGGCAGAAGAAGGCTCTCTCCACCAGAAACAGACAAAAGTTCCAAAGCTATCAGCTCTCCGAGTCCTGGGAATGAACGGAATACAAGCATGTCTTTTTTTTTTTCTTTTTTAAATGTTGCAGCAAACATGTAGGGCTGAGACAATTAGCTCACCATGCGATTTATCGTAATACCTTGGGAGTTCAAAACAGCCAAAGAAGCCACCCTGCCCAACAATCAGTGGGAGAGTTCCTCACTGCAGCATTTTTGATTAAATGATTCCCACGGAGGGTGGGCTCATTTCTGCTTAAATACATCCCACCAGAAGGAGGTGCACCCTCTCACTCTCAGGCTGCAATTACCATCAGGAAGCTTTCCTTAACATTCACCTATATCAGGGGTAGGCAACCTTGGCTCTTTTATGACTCATGGACTTCAACTCCCAGAATTCCTGAGCCAACATGGCTCAGCTTGGAAACTCTTCCTTTCCCCTCAGCTTGGCTGGCTCAGGAATTCTGGGAGTTGAAGTCCACCAGTCATAAAGTGGCCTAGGCCAGGGGTAGGCAACCTTGGCTCTTTTATGACTTGTGGACTTCAACTCCCAGAATTCCTGAGCCAGCATGGCTCAGCTTGGAAACCTCTCCCTCAGCATGGCTGGCTCAGGAATTCTGGGAGTTGAAGTCCATGAGTCATGAAGGGGCCAAGGTTGCCTATCCCTGGCCTATAATATCAAGTTATCATGCATTGGCCCATTCATCCATCCATTCCATCCATCCAAATTTTATCATGCCTTTATTATTTTTATAAATAATTCATGATGGCAAAGATATCTAATACCCCTTCCACCTCCTATTTTTCCCCAAAAACAATCTTGTGAGGTGGGTTGGGCTGAGAGAGAGCGACTACAGTCACCCAGCTGGCTTTCATGTCTAAGACAAGACTAGAACTCCCCATTGCCTAACAATTGGCCCCAAATCAGGCGCAATTCTCTTACTAACTGCCTTGTTGAGCAAAGGAAACTCTGTTCTCAGTTGTGGATGTAAATCAAGGACTACTTGTACATTATCGTGGCTCCCTGATGCTACAGTTAAAGAATGAAATCTCTAAGAATCCACTGAGCTTGGCTTGTAATTTTGTTAATTTGCATCTGGAGGACTCCAACTGCAGACACGATGCTGCCACAGTTAAAGGATCTCATAATTAGAGCCGTGGTGGCGCAGTGGTTAGAATGCAGTATTGAAGGCTGACTCTGCCGACTGCCAGGAGTTCAATGACCAGCCTTCCATCCTGCCAAGATCAATAAAACGAGGAGCTAGATTTCTGGGGGCGATATACTGACTCTGTAAAGCGCTAAGAGAGGGCTGTAAAGCATTGTGAAGTCTGACTGCTATTGCTAATACCTATGCCCAACCTGTGGCAAAAAACACCAGGTAGTTTAGATGTAATGAAAAAAAATCCAAAGAGATGATAGTGGCAAACCTGTGACAGTAATCTCGTGGATATGGCAGTTGTCACAAACGATGATGTATGTCACTGATAGGAGTTCAGCAGAACTGGGCATGAACACCACCTGAAAATGAACATTTTTGCATCATCAAAACACCAGTAGCCATAATAAAAAAATTTTTAAGAGGTAAGAAACTAAAACTGGTAAATGTCATGAATTTCCCCCGGGATGTAGTGTGGCAATTCTCTGAGAATCCCAGTTAGGGATCTGTAGCTCCCATAGTGTTCTAACCCTTGGTCTATACCAGGGGTAGGCAACCTCGGCTCTTTTATGACTCATGGACTTCAACTTCCAGAATTCTGGGAGTTGAAGTCCATGAGTCATAAAAGAGCCAAGGTTGCCTACCCCTGGTCTATACAAATGTTTTTTTTTTAAATATATTTTGCTGCAAAACCTCCCTTGCTACAGGTAGCCTTCAACCGATGACCACAATTTATGTTGCTAAGTGAGAAATTTGTTCACTGAGTTTTGCCCCATTTTACCATCTTTCTTTCCACAGTTGTTAAGTGAATCACTGCAGTTATAATGTTAATAACACGATTGACAAGTAAGTGTGGCTTCCCCCATTGGCTTTGCTTGTCAGAAGACCCCAGGGGATCACATAACTCTGGGACACTGCAACCATCATAAATATGAATCACTTGCCAAGCATCTGAGTTTTGATCACATGACCAAGGGGACGCTGCAATGATCGTAGGTGCGAAAAATGGTCATAACTCACTTTTTTCAGTGCCGTTATAACTTTGAACAGTTATCAAGTGAACTAGTGTAAATCGAGGACTACCTGCACCATTCCTCCTTTCAAAATTTAATGCCAGAACTCACATCTCCAGGTTATCAATCTAATGCTTTAGAGCTGGCTATCAAGGAGATTTTATACAGATAGTCTCCAGTTAACCTCAGTAATTGGGACCAGCAAATCTGGTCATTGTCATAAGTGCAAGGTCATGTGGCCATGCCAACGTAACAATAGCAGTTCCAGCACTTCCACTACAGGTTAAGTGAAACCTGCTTGTCATGTGGCATCACGTGATTGACATTCATGATCACCTGCCAGCTTTACCATTGATTTTGCTTGTCAGAAGCTGGCAGCGAAGGTTGCAAATTGGTGATCATATGACAAAATGGTACACTGTGATTGTTGCAATTGCAAGCCTGTTGACCAAGCACCAAAACTGCAATCCTGTGATCACAACTGCCGCAGCTTTGAGGACCGATCATTAAGTCTCTTTGTTCAATGCTGTAATAATGACTGCTGATTGGTTTTTAACTGACTGCCTGTATTTCCTCCTCCTCTTCCTCCGTTTCACCCCATTTAGCCCAGAAACTTTAAGCCATTTTCTTCTTACTAGTAAGCTTCTATATTATAGAAAAGTCAGAAATAAGTGTAGCGAAACTACTTCTAGTATGAAAAAGGGGGGGAATTTTATTCTCTCTTTTATTTTATTCATCAGGTTTGCTTATCATCAGTAAATAAAAATATTATACCTGAAAGATCTGAGAAAATTGTGGTACTCTGAAACTTATCTTTCAGTGTGGAAACAAATTGCAAACAAAGCACACTCACTATAACTCACTATAAAGTGTAGACAAGTGGTTAAGGAGCCTTAACTATTTACTTTTGAATTTTCTTTGTATCATATAATATAAACCAGAGGTAGGCAACCTTGGCTCTTTTATGACTCGTGGACTTCAGCTCCCAGAATTCCTGAGCCAGCCATGCTGAGGGGAAAGGGAGAGGTTTCCAAGCTGAGCCATGCTGGCTCAGGAATTCTGGGAGTTCAAGTCCACCAGACATAAAAGAACCAAGGTTGCCTACCCCTGGCTTAGGCCTAGGCCGCTTTATGACTTGTGGACTTCAACTCCCAGAATTCCTGAGCCAGCCATGCTGAGGGGAAAGGGAGAGGTTTGCAAGCTGAGCCATGCTGGCTCAGGAATTTTGGGAGTTGAAGTCCATGAGTCATAAAAGAACCAAGGCTGCCTACCCCTGGCCTAGGCCTAGGCCGCTTTATGACTTGTGGACTTCAACTCCCAGAATTCCTGAGCCAGCCACGCTGAGGGGAAAGGGAGAGGTTTCCAAGCTGAGCCATGCTGGCTCAGGAATTCTGGGAATTGAAGTCCACGAGTCATGAAGGGGCCAAAGTTTCCCCCATGCTGACTCAGGAATTCTGGGAGTTGAAGTCCATGAGTCATAAAAGAGCCAAGGTTGCCTACCCCTGCTATAAACTAATAAAATTTTTAGAATCAAAAGGAGCTGGGCTACAAAGCAGACCAAACGTTCTAGTCCCACTTTGAAAACCAGTTGGGTGACTTTGGGGCAACCATTCTCTCTCAGTCCCACTTACAAGGTTGTTGCGGCGTAAAGAGGAGGAAGAAGGTATGCTGGATGACCTCCCTGAGTTATTGGTAAAAATAACAAAGGCAAGATATAAATAATTAAAAAAAAATGAAAAAAATAACCACAGTACATGGTACAATTCTACATAAATCCCCCTGGGACTTTGAAAGTAACCAATCATAATATAAATTCCCTAGTCAGATGAAGAGAGCATCAGCTCTATCCTGCTTTAGAATAAGCGAAATGAAAATAAAATGAAAATGGCATTATTAAGTTTGCAAGTAGGCTGGAAGCATGAGCAATATTGCCAGGAAACTGACCTCAATTGGGACAGACTGACCCGGAGAAAGTTCAAAGACAGCCGGACAAATCCCAAATGAATGTTGCTTCACATAACCCAGAGTGGCGACAGACTTCAAATAAAGAAAAAATATATATACGTATATAGATATATATGAATCAGTTTACGAGCTGATTGGCGCGACCAGTTTGCCCCAGGAGAAGTACAGAGCCCTGAGTAATTCTTCCTACTATTCAACCCTAACCCTAACCTCTCATCCGTCTCTGCTATTCCTCAAAAATTGGCTTTTGGGACTTGTGCTAGCTGAGGCAGGGTTATTTGTTTTATTTTAGGCTAACGCTAACCTAAACTTCCCCAATTTGCTCCTATGCATTGACACACAATATTCCCTCTCTTTTGGTCACCATTTCCTGCTTTTCACAGCCCTCATTTTTTAAATAAGAACACAGAACTTCATAGGACTGGAAGAGACCTTGGAGGTCATCTAGTCCAACCCCGCCCCCCCCTGCTCAAGGCGGGAGACCTTACAATATCCCTGTCAAATCGCTGTCCAATCTCTTCTTAAAAACCAGTGATGGAGCACCCATCACTTTGGGAGTCTACCTGTTCCACTGATTAATTGTTCTCAGCGTCAGAAAATTTCTCCTTACGGATTAGGTTGCTTCTCTCTTTAACAAGCTTCCACCCGCTGCTTCTTCTCCTGCCCTCTGGTGCTTTGGGGAACAGGTTGAGAAACCCCCCCCCCCTTCTCTGTAGCAGCCCCTCAAATATTGCGACACTGCTATTGTGTCCCCCACTCCCCCAGTCTTTCTCTCTGATAGGCTACTCAAACCTGGCTCCTTCAATTGGCTCATCCTACAATTTAGACTCAGGCAACATTTTTTTATTTTTTATTTATTTTAATCCCATTTATATCCTGCCCTTCTCCGAAGACTCAGGGCGGCTTACAATCTGAAGCACAAATCAACGTGCTTAGCAATAACATCATCTTTATTGTTCTTCTCTGAACATAAGTTCACAGAGAAGCAGAGAAAAGATGGACCCATCCTGCCTTGTGCACTTTTTTTTTTTTTTAAACTAAGGGAAATTGGCAAAAGTTCTGCACTTTCCCCATCTACACTTCAGGATGTGGAACTGCAAAATGGTGTTTCTTTTCTTTTTTTTCCTTTTTTTTTACTGGAACAGGAGGAAGCTAACGAACCCAGGGAATCCACCAACCAAGGGATGAACACCTGGCTACCATGGCGGGCAAAGCGGAAGAAGATGTGGCTATAAAGAGATTTCCTAAAGTCGAGAACTATCTGTAATATCCATAGCCACATTCTTTCCGGCCCCTTAGAAACCCAGAATGCCAGCATGTGCCCCCTGTGCTTGCCGGACATAGTCCCCTTTTCATTCCAGTTCAACAGGGCTGGTGTGGAAAGGAAAGCGCATCCGGTTCTGTAACACTTACCCGAAAGTTAGGGGGTGGCCACATGTCCTTCGGCATGATGCAAAACTTCCCAATGCTGAGCCCTTCATTTTTGCACTCAAACTTTACAAATTTTACTCCACCCACCAGGCAGGCCCCACAGTCCAGGACGTCTGGCACTGGAAGAAAAGCAGATGAAAAGGAGCCGATGCAAACAGGGGTGAGAATCACACTTTGGTTGCTTAAACTCGAAAATTGCTGAATAAATAAAGCTTCCAGGGTACACAGAAGACTAGGAAGGGCAAGGAGGAAAGGACTAGGGCTCTGCAGGTTTCGGTTCTCAGGCGAGGAGTCCTAGGTGCTCTGTGAGCTTCTTTGCTTGCTTGCAGAAATTTCATTCCCCAAACTGGATGTTACCTAGTTGGGGTAAAGAAACATCTGCAAGAAAACTGTAATGTATTGGGCCTTTTACTTCAACTGTTTTCACCTGTCTTTGATTGCTTAATTAGGGTGTCTGTGTAATGGTCACTGGCTGCTCGGACATGCAGTCTCCAGGACGATCATCTGGGGCGGGAATAGGTTCCTTTAAACCTATTGGCCGCTGCCTAGTGGCCAACCGTGTAAGTAGCTGCGTAGAAACCTCAGTTCCCAGTTCTGTTCCTGTTACTACAATAAAGCAATGTTCCTGTTTGAACCCTCTCGTCTCGCATCCTGCTTCCAAGAAACCTAGGTAAAGGTAAAGGTAAAGGTTCCCCCGCACATGCATGCTAGTCGTTTCCGACTCTAGGGGCCGGTGCTCATCTCCATTTCAAAGCCGAAGAGCCAGCGCTTGTCCGAGGACGTCTCCGTGGTCATGTGGCCGGCATGACTAGATGCCAAAGGCACACGGAACATTGTTACCTTCCCACCAGAGTGGTCCCTATTTTTCTACTTGCATTTTTACGTGCTTTCGAACTGCTAGGTTGGCAGAAGCTGGGACGAGTAACAGGTGCTCACTCTGCTACACAGCACTCAGGATTCGACCTGCCAAACTGCCAACCTTCTAATCGACAAGCTCAGCATCCTAACCCACTGAGCCACCGCATCCCTACTACACAACAAAAACCACCAACCTACTGCACAACAAAAACCACCAACCTCAGAAAGCACCAAGGACTCCCCCCCATTTCAACCCTGAGCTACAAATATTCTCCTTTATTGCTATTCTCAAGTCTCTAGCTATGAGGCTAGGCTGAAGCTGCCATATTTAAAGATGAAGCAGGCACCGATATTTAAAAATGGCTGATCACCAATTGCTGGATCTTTGCCAAATCTCATACATTGAAAGCTTTGATGACATCATTACAGGCAGTCCTTGACTTACAGCCATCCGTTTGGTGACCGTCCAAAGTTACGATGGCCCTGAAAAAACCCTGACATGACTATTTTCCACACTTACAGCCGTTGCAGCACCCCCGGGATCACAAGATCAAAATTTGGATGCTTGGCAAGTGACTACTTGCTACTTACGACAGTGTCGGTGTCCCAGGAGCATGTCCCAGGGCTGTGTGATTCCGTTTTGCGACCTTCTGAGAAGCAAAGTCAGCAGGGAAGGCACTTAAGCACCATGTTACTAACTTAGCAACTGCAGAGGTTCACTTAATAAGTGTGGAAAGAAAGGCCGCAGAACAGTGCAAAGCTCACCGAACAACTGTCTTGTTCGGCGATGGAAACGTTGGGCTCAACTGCGCTGACCACTCATTATTAGGGTGGGGAAGCATTTTGCTAATAGGTTGGAAGGCAGAGCACTAAAAGAGAAACTCTCCCACGGGTGATTGTCACACAGTCAGCTCACGTGTTAAAATGGGAGGTGGTCTTCTGCCTTGCAAAGGGACCAGGAGCGGATAGGCTGCCTGAGATTCCACCAGTAAATAATCATCATAATCCACCAGATATTCAGGAATAAACTGGACGATGTAGTAGCAGCTCATCCCGGGAGCGACAAGCCCACCTTCTCCTGGAAATTTCCCTGGAAAGAAAGGACTTTTATTAGAAATCTTCTGACTCTCTGTGTTGCTTGTGCTGGTCACATAACACCACAACAGTGAGAACTCTTTAAATACTACACAGATAATCCTCAGCTTACAACCATTCATTTAAAAAAAGTGACTTACAATTTTCACACTGATGAGCGTTTGTGGCATCCCCGTGGTCACATGATCAAAATTCCGACACTTGGCAACTGGCATGTATTTATGAGAGTTACATTCTGCTGGGGTCATGTGATTATCGTTTGTAAGCTTCCAGGCTGGTTCCAATGAGCAAAGTCAAGATTCACTTAATAACCACATTATTCAATTAGCAACTGTGGCAAAAAAAAAGTTAATACAATGGGACAAAACTCACTTAACAACTGCTTGGCTTAGCGACGGAAATTCTGGCCTCAGTTTTGGTTGTATATATATCTAACTGTGTAAGTATTCGTAAGGCAGACTAAAAAGACAAACACAGTAAAAGTCAGACCATGTTGGAGAACGTAATCGTAAAAAGGGCATTTGCAAAATCATGATTTGTAACCCTATTTCATAAAATCACATGAAAGTTATGAATCCCTCAACCCAGCCCCACACTCAAGAGAGGCTGAAAAAGACAGATCTTTATGGCTTTTATGAAGGCCAACATGGTCTGTCACAATTAATATAGTGCCCTGAAGACTTCGCATTCATATTACAATAAAATAATCTAATCTGATTTGATTTTGATTGAGCAAAGTGACTGAAACCAGCCAATTATGGTTTATTTAATAAGCCATGCTTAAAAATGGCTTAGGAGCGTGTGTGAACCAAGTAGATGTGTAAGGCACAACAGCTCTCTTCCATGTGTAAAGTATTAGAACTGACCTTGGGAGAAGCATGAGTGAGCTGTTAACGAGCAACTTGGTAGAGTGATTACACAGCTCCAAGACAGAAGAAAAGATGAGAATAATCCTTCCTTGATCTTGGTTTAAAATGAGATGGGATAGAGAGAAACTTGTACAATCTTTCAAGATTCTCTTAATAAACTCTAGAATAATACAGGTGGTCCTTGCTGTATGGCTACAATTGAGCCCAGTAATTTATGTTGCTAAGTGAGAAATTTGTTAAGTGAGTCTTGCCCATTTTATGACTTTTCTTGCCATGTTAGTTAAGTGAATCACTACAGTTGTCAAATTAGTAACATGGTTGTTAAGTGAATCTGACTTCTCCACTGACTTTGCTTCTTAGAAGGTCGCGAAAGATGATGACGTGACCCTGGGACACTGTGACCGTCATAAATATGAAGCAGTCATCAAGCATCCAGATGTAAATCAAATGGCCACAGGGATGCTGCAATGGCCATGTGTGAAAAACAGTCATAAGTCACTTTTTTCAGTGCCATTCAAATGCTTGATGACTGCTTCATATTTATGACGGTTGCAGTGTCCCGGGGTCACGTGATCATCTTTCACGACCTTCTAAGAAGCAAAGTCAGTGGAGAAGTCAGATTCACTTAACAAACATATTACTAATTTAACAACTGTAGTGATTCACTTAACTGAATGAACTGTCTTAAGTCGAGAACAACCTGTAAAGAATCTCTGCAGGGCCTCTGGTGTTCCATATTTCAATTTTTGCCCATTTGCCAACTTCTGCAGGATAACAAAGGGGAGTCAAATGCACTCAGGAAAAAGAGAGGGAAATATCTCTTTGAAAAGAATATGAATTGACTCTGAAACTCACGTTGAGGTTTGTCTAAAGGACAAACAGATGTTTATAGGAACAAAAATTCCCGTCCCTTAAATAAACCTTCCCTTAAGTTGAGTGTGACTTGGGAGGGCATCACAAGCATATCTACATTGTTTTCCCAGCAGCTGTAAATATGGCAATGGAATCCCCTGTGGTTTTTTTAGCTGACTATAGATAGCCAGCTTAAAACCATTCAAAGTTACAACGCTCCTGAAAAAGGGGAATTATGACCCAGTTCCAAAGTTCTGACAGTCACGTGGCTGCAAGCTGGGCGTTCAGCAATATTGATGGCAGTTTGCAGCATCCTGCAGTCCTGTGAGCACGTTTTATGACCTTTTTTAAACCAAAAATCAGCAGTTCTGGTTTTGGCAAAACTGCACCCATAGTGAACCACTGGTTTGCCTAATGATGTGGCATTCACATGACGGCTACAAAAAGGCCGTAAAATCGAGTCAATCGCATGACCAACCAACTTATGGCTGTCACAACCTAGGTTCATAAAGTGCGAGCTGTGTTATAGCTGTAACTATAACGGGGTGGGCGTGGCCCATTGGGTGGGCGTGGCTGCGGTGGTAACAGCAGACTGGGTGGGACTAAAAAGTTCAATCAATCAATTCCAACTTTGCGAGAACTATTTTTTTCCAGCAAGAAGTTGAAATTGATTGATTGGACCCTTTTTTTTCTTTTTTTCTTTTTTTTGCACATGGAGGCAGAGGCCTAAAGTGAAAAGGTTTTATAAAACCTAGCTGACTGGGGCAATGGCCCGTGTGCCATGAATCAGATCTGATTCTGCTTAGCTTTTCCCGAGAATAGTCAGGTGCTGCCACCTGCTGTGGCATCCTTTTGAGGCCATTTCCATCCTTTGGATGCAATCCAGGGACACCAATTTTTGCCAGAAACCAGCAGATTTGAAAGTGAGATCACAGCATCTGGCAAGAACTCACCCATCACAACCGAGAAGGCAGATGTAGCTGGAGGAATAATTCTGACGCTTTGGGATGTTGAGGTCATGTTCTGTAACTCTATTGTCATCTACAATGAAAAGCAAAGACAGAGCTAGTGCATCCTCCCCTCCCCCCCAGCCATTTTATGACCCAAGGGTACCCCCAAAGTATAATGCCAATATTCAGCACCAAAAAAATGGTTGGTTTCTAAGAATTGGGGGATGAAGGGGAGGCAAAAGAAAAGTGGGAATGGAGATGTCAAGGGTCTGCAAGCCAAGCACAGCCGATTTTTATCCTTAAAAATCCCACAAAATAGTCAGAACATTTTTGGCAGTTATGACTACCCACATTTTTCACTGCCCTCAAATTTACAAAACATTTAGTAGGGCCCAATGATTTTTGAAAAGATTGACTGTGGTGTTGCACTCTATCTATCCTTGAAGGAAAGAAGAATTCATATGTAGTCCTTGACTTATAGCCGTAACTGAGCCTGACAACTGCAGTTATAAGTTGTCACAGCCATAAAGTGGCCACTGATTTTACAACTTTTCTTTTGACAGTCTTTAAGTGAGAGCCACAGTCATTAACCAAACCCGTTGTTCGTTATGAGCGGTTTTTGCCAGAAACCAGAAATAAATACCCATTTCAGCAAAAGCTCAAGATGCAGTAAATGGCCATAAATGACCGGGGGGGTGGCTGTCAACTTTGCAACCTTAAGTCCCTTTAGGGAGTCCATCATAACTTGAACTGATTGCTAAGTGGCCAGCCATAAGCCGAGGACTCCCTGTATTCAATTAAAAGTACATGAAGAAATAAAAGAATGATACTCCAGTCCAGCTGAAGAAAAGCAAATTAACGGGCCACGCGGTGGCTCAGTGGGTTAGGACGCTGAGCTTGTCAATCAGAAGGTCGGCAGTTTGGCGGGTCGAATCCCGAGTGCCGCGTAACAGAGTGAGCGCCTGTTACTCGTCCCAGCTTCTGCCAACCTAGCAGTTCAAAAGCACGTAAAAATGCAAGTAGAAAAATAGGGACCACTACGGTGGGAAGGTAACAGAGTTCTGTGCGTCTAGTCATGCCGGCCACATGACCACGGAGACGTCCTCGGACAAGCGCTGGCTCTTCGGCTTTGAAACGGAGATGAGCGCCGGCCCCTAGAGTCGGAAACGACTAGCACGCATGTGCGGGGGAACCTTTACCTTTACTTACCTCATAAACCTGGCCAACTTCATATTCTGTAAACACCACTGCAGGAGGGTTTGAGAGGAAGATTGGTACTGACTGGGAAGGGCTGAAATGAAAAAAAAAAGATGGTTACAAGAGAATTCTCAGGATCGCTGCACATTAGCCAGCACTGGATGGGCTCAATGGGGGCTACTTCATTCCATTGTCCTCAGAGCTTGCCTTTGGCCCCCCACCTTCTCTTGAAAATGTCTGTAGATATTTAATGTAACAGGAGAAAATGGTTACGCTGACTTAGTAAAGGTAACCCTCCACTTACAACAGTTAATTTAGTGGCTATTCAAAGTTACAATGGCACTGGGGGAAAAAAAGACTTATGACCGTTTTGACCCCTTGTGGTCACAGGATCAACATTCAGACACTTGGCAACTGACTCATATGTATGAGGGTTGCAGGGTTCTGGGATCACGTGACCCCCCTTTTGCGACCTTCTGGCCAGCAAAGTCAACAGGGAAGGCAGATTCACTTCACCCATCACGCTACCCATCTTCGGAGAAGGGCGGGATATAAATGTAATAAAAATAAATAAAATAAAAATAATACTAACTTTAACAGCTGCAGTGATTCAACAACTGTGGCGAGAAAGGTCATAAAGTGGGGCAAAATTTACTTAACAAGTGTCTTGCTTACAAACAGAAATGTGGGGCTCGGTTTTGGTTGTAAACTGAGGACTACATTATGCTGAAATCTCTCACAGTGTTTCTCAGCTATAACAACTTTTTAAGATTTGTGGGCTTCAACACGGCACTCTCAGGCATGGATTTCAGCCTCAGCTTCTTCCTGACTCTGCGCCATCCTGTTGCTCCAAAGATGGATGTGGCCTTTTAACTTTAGCCCAAATGAAAAAAAAAAAAAAATGTCTTTTGGGGCAGACATAAACCACTTGAGGCCCTCCGGAAACAGGAGGTGGCGATTGCAATGTTTCAGTGGCACCCTGGCTAAAGAATATTGTGATTTTGGCACTTGTGTGTGTGTGTGTGTGTGTGTGTGTGTGTGTGGCGGGGGGTGGGTGCGTTTTGAATCTGAGCCCTGAAAGGCTACGCAACTCCCTTTATCTTCAGCGTCCTGAATCAATTCATTTCTAAAAGCAGAATACGTGCCAGGTGGCAATGCTCCCATAGTCGGGCTTGACCATATACTGTACCAGCTGGTCTTTGAAGTCAGGATGTGCCCTGCCTTGCTATCCAAAGCAACAACTTTGTAGTCAAATTTCCTCTTCTCTTTTTCTGCCACAGGCAGGCTCTATATATATGTAAAGGTTTTCGCATTCAGGTATAGAATGCCTTGGAATGTGTGGAAGAGGGAGAAGCACATAAAACGTTAAATATCACTGTTGCAGCTAAGAAGGCCAGTCGTGGAGGGGCAGAGAGCCCCATTTGTATATGTACGGTACTGTTATTTTTTTATTTTATTTTATAAAGAGCTACCTTTCCATCACAAGCTTTCTTCTTCCTCCTATCATCCGCTCCGCCTTCTTTTGAGGCAGAATCAAGGACTTGCCTCCGTGGAGCGTATTAGGTGGGAAAAAACGAGGGTTTTTTAGGAAACTGTGGCGCTCTTTCAATTTCTGAAGATATAGACGGTCTTCCTGCCGGTCAATTCTGGACATCTCATCCATCCAGACAGGTTTGCCCAAGGCTCTAGCTTTCTTCTATCAGAGATGAAAAGAGAAACATGCTTTTAGATAAGACTTTTTATATAAGATTCACCCTGTATCACCAAAAAACTGATCCCACAAGCTTTGAGTTTTTCAAAACCCTAGAACTAAAGGAGCCATGTAGCCTGCAAGAATCTTATTTTAAAAAAAAAACCCAAGAGAGAGCTCTCCAGCAGCCCATTTGGCCCAGCAAAGAAGAGACCAGGATCTTTCTGAAATGTAAATTTCATTACCCAATATCCAATTTCTCTTATTGTGAGACATATTTTTGGGGAACATTCGACCAGAATCTCCCTTCCTGTACCTGAAGCCCCCTTTTTCATGTCCTGCAATTTGGAGCAGTAGAAAACAGGTTTCAAGAGTATTATTATTATTATTATTATTTGCTGTAGCCCTGATCCTGTAGAACACTCTACTACCAGACTATCTCAAAGGTGCTTTTTTTTTCCCACTGAAAGGCAACTGAACTGTTTTTTTCCTTGAGGAGGGAGAAGAAAATGTTTCACTTCTCATCCAAGAAGCTTCATCAGTTCTGGTGGCAGGGGGGATGGAAGAATAGGTACTGACAGTTGGGACTGGCTGGTGTGGGGGGAGTGGTGGAAGGATAGGTTCTGATAGGATGTGGGGCGGGGGGAAGGATGTATTTCTGCACAGAAATACCATCCTTCCATCAAGTATCTACAATACTTTTGTATTACAATACTTTTTAGACAGAAAGCATCTACAATACTTTTCAGATGACTGGAAGGAAATACAATCCTTCCATTCCCACCCACCCACACCCACCCTAACAGAAGTTATCAGAAAGATGTTGAGACTCTAGAAAGAGTGCAGAGAAGAGCAACAAAGATGATTAGGGGACTGGAGGCTAAAACATATAGGGAACGGTTGCTGGAATTGGGTATGTCTAGTTTAACGAAGAGAAGGGTGAGGGGTGACATGATAGCAGTGTTCCAATATCTCAGGGGCTGCCCCAAAGAAGAGGGAGTCAAGCTATTCTGCAAAGCATCTGAAAGCAGGACAAGAAGCAACGGATGGAAACTAATCAAGGAGAGAAGCAGCCTAGAACTAAGGAGAAACTTCCTGACAGTTAGAACAATTAACCAGTGGAACAACCTGCCTCCAGAAGCTGTGAATGCTCCAACACTGGAAGTTTTTAAGAGACTGGACAGCCCTTTGTCTGAAATGGTATAGGGTTTCCTGCCTTAGCAGGGGGTTGGACTAGATGACCTCCAAGGTCATTTCCAACATGATTGTTATGATTGCTGTTGTTGTTATTATTATTATTATTCTTCCATTCCCCCCACCATCGGAACTGGTGAAGCTTCTTGGATGAGAAGCGAAACGTCTTCTTCCTCAAGGAAAAAACAGTCCAGTTACCTTTTGAAGAAAAAAAAAGCATCTTTGAGACAATTATGACTGAGAATCTCCACAGACATCTTACTAGCAGATGTGAGAGCTGCTCCCACATTGGCTTTCCAGAAGAGATCAAAACTTGGTTTTGAGGGTTGGCCTGGGGCCCTGAAGGGGGCTTTCACCCCTGAAGTTGATTGACAGGGTAAAAAAAATAAATAAATCTCATCCTCTTGCTGTCTTCCTCCTTGATTCTAGCTTATGGTACAGAGTCCTCGGCTTATGATCACAACTCAGCCCAAAATTCCTCTTGCTAAATGGGTCGTGAGTTTTGCCCCATTTTACGACCTTTTTTGCCTCAGTCATTAAGTGAATCCCTACTGTTGCTAAGTTAGTAACACAACTGTTAAATGAATTTAGCTTCTCTCATTGACTCATGTGATCCCAAAGTGGATCACGTGAGTGTAGGATATTGCAGCAGTCATAAATATAAGTCATCTGCCAGGCAACTGGATTTTGATCACATGACTATCGGGATGCTACCATAGCTGTGAGTGTAAGATCTGGTCATAAGTCACTTTTTTCAATGCCGTTGTAACTTTGAATGGTCACTAAATCAATTGTTTTTAAGTTGAGGACTTATAATTTTAAATTTTTAACATCCCTAAAATTTTAATTGCTTTTCCATTTATCTTTTTTTTTATTGAAAAGTTTTACAATACATTTTGAATACAAATCCCCCCTCCCCCACCCCTCTCCCCACCCCTCCCCACCCCTCCCCTCCCCTCCCCCCTCCCCGACTTCCCAGAGCTACAGGGTATAGAAATACAAACAAACATAATCTAAAATATGCAAACAACAATAAAATATTAAATTCTATCGCACTTTAACTCTCAGTAAAATAACTACGAGCTAGTTATACATCATATATATCCGCTACTTATTCAAATGCTAAATGAAACTTTTTAGTCTGAATATAGTCAATCCATCTCCTCCACTCCACAATGTATCTCTGTTGCGATTGGTCTTTCAAATACGCTGAGATCTTTGCCATTTCTGCCAAGTTAGAAACTTTTAAAGTCCATTCTTCTATAGTCGGCAGTTCTTCCTTCTTCCAATATTGCGCTATTAAAAGTCTCGCTGCCGTAATTAAATTCAACATCAACTTAGTATCTACAACGGTGGTATCTGTAATAATACCCAATAAAAACAGTTGCGGAGAAAACTTTAACCTTTTCTTGAATATTTTTTGCATGTTCCACCAAATTTTAATCCAAAAAGCTTTAACCTTTTTACAAGTCCAACATATATGAAAATACGTTGCATCCTCACAACCACACCTCCAACATTTGGGCTGGCAGTTCGGATACATACTTGCTAATTTTTTAGGATCTAGGTGCCACCTATAAAACATTTTATAAAAATTCTCTATTAAATTTTGGGCCTGTGTAAATTTTACATTTCTAACCCAGATCTTTTCCCAGGTATCCATTGTAATAACTTCTTGAAAATTCTGAGTCCACCTTATCATACAGTCTTTAACAAGTTCCGTCTCTGAATCAATTTCTATCAATGCAATATATATCCTTTTTATATGTGCTTGACCTTGATCTCTAATTTGCTTTACCACATTTTCATCAATCATTGAAAAACCAGTTTTCTGGTCCTCTTTCCATCTAGCCTGTAATTGCCCATACTGAAACCAGGTTTGTACAATCTTTTCTTCTTTTAAAATGTTATATGGCTTTAATTGCCATACATTCCTCTCAAAACTTAAAATTTCCTTATATGTAGTCACATCATGTTTAAATCCAACATTTATATTTTCTGTTGCGTGTTTAGGTATTGCCCAAATTGGTATCTTATAATTTAACTTATGTCTATACTTTTTCCAGACTCGCAACAGAGCATATCTTAAGATATGTATCTTAAACACATTATCCACCTTCTTGTCATACAATAAATATGCATGCCATCCAAATAACAAATCATGACCCTCAAGATTTAATAATCTCACTTGTGTTAGATTAAACCAGTCGCTTATCGCTGACGAAGCAGCAGCCTCATAATATAATTTGAGATTAGGGTTAGGGTGCATTATCTTAAATTTAACTCATGGCTTTTTCCCTGCCCATACAAATTTATTAACTCCTTTTTGCCATTCCTCCAAATTTAAATCCTTTTTAAGTATAGGTATCATTTGAAATAAAAATAAAAATTTTGGCAAAACATTCATTTTCACTGCTGCAATTCTCCCCAATAAAGATAATTGTAATTTTTCCCAGCTATCTAATTCTTTTTGTACTTTTCCCCATAACTTTTCATAATTATTTTTATATAACTTCACATTTGAGGCTGACAAATATATCCCCAAGTATTTAATCCTAACTATTTCAAATCCCGTTAGCTCTTCTAAAACAGCCTTTTGTGATACTGTCGTATTTTTAGACAATATTTTAGTTTTTTGTATATTGATCTTAAATCCAGAAACTTTCCCATATTGCGTTATTATCTCCATCAGTTCTACAACTGAATAATCGGGCTGAGTTACTGTAACAACCAGATCATCTGCAAACGCCCTCAATCTATAATCCTGATCTCTTATTTGGATTCCCCTAATTTTATCCGAATCACGTATTTTAATCAGTAATATTTCCAATGTTAAAACAAATAATAGAGGTGACAACAGGCACCCCTGCCTTGTATCTTTTTCAATATTACATAATTCAGTCAGGCTATTGTTAACTATTATACGGGCTGTTTGCTTTAGATATATTGCCCTAATTGGTTGTAAAAATTTATCCCTAAATTCCATTTTCTCTAATACTCTCATCAAAAATTGCCAGTCCAAATGATCAAAGGCTTTCTCAGCATCCTTTTCCATTTATCTTTTTATGAAATGTAGGACTCCCAGAATCACTCTGCAAGGAAGATGGGTGGCATATAAAATTAATAAACCAACCAACCAACCAACCAACCTTCTTCCATGAAGCATCTAACAGAAGAGAATATCTGTAGCTCAGGGTTGAAATGGAGGAGTCCTCTGTGCTCTCCAAACTTGGCTCTTGGCTTGCAGATGTTTCATTACCCAACTAGGTAGCACCATCAGTGCCGTCACCTAGTCGGGTAATGAAACATCTGTAAGTAAACAGCCCAGATCAGAGAGCACCAAAAACTTCAACATCATTTCTGCATTTGAAGCAGGCACTTACGTTTCAGTTATTCTCAAGACACATAAGCAGCGTTTGTCAATTCAGAGAACAATATGGCGTCTGTTTTGGAGGGGAAAAAATGTCCTTGCGAATTCTACCTCTAGCAGTTATTTTTTTGAAAAAACAAAAAAAACAAAACAGGAAACAGGCAGTCACTGTCTGCTAAAAGTTATGATTCTGCCTTTATTTGCTTGAGGGTGAGCATCAGGAATCCAGTGGAACATGTGGTGGAGACTGTCAGTGGAATTAACATAAGGTAAAGGTAAAGGTTCCTCCGCACATGCGTGCTAGTCGTTTCCGACTCTAGGGGCCGGTGCTCATCTCCGTTTCAAAGCCGAAGAGCTGGCGCTTGTCCGAGGACGTCTCCGTGGTCATGTGGCCCGCATGACCAGATGCCAAAGCCACACGGAACGCTGTTACCTTCCCACCGTAGTGGTCCCTATTTTTCTACTTGCATTTTTACGCACTTCGAACTGCTAGGTTGGCAGAAGCTGGGACGCATAACAGGCGCTCTGCTACGCGGCACTCGGGATTCGACCCGCCAAACTGCCGACCTTCTGATCGACAAGCTCAGCGTCTTAACCCACTGAGCCACCACGTCCCTTCTGGAATTAACATAAATCAATACAAATTGATTAGAGACAAGGTGTAGTTTTTATATTAGAAATATTGGACTACTCTCACACAAACAGACTTGTGTTTTTTTTTGAGCCTAGGAAAGTTGTGCATTGCTGAAGGGATCAGCCTCTTCTATAAACAGGTGTTCTATTTTAAGCACAGATAGGCAGATTTATAAAACATAAAGCAAACATAAATACAAATAGGAAATTAGGCTGGCTAAGCTGCCACCTCACCTTTCATATCCAATTTTATTCTAACTATATAAGGCACGGAGGTTCAATCTATAATACCGTATTTTAGATTTCGGAAGTGCTATTTGCATCCTTTTTATAATGTAAATATTGTATAATGTTTATATAAAAATAAATAATAGAGTCCTCGGTTTACAACCACATTTGAGCCCCAAATTCCTGTTGCTAAGCATGACAGTTGTTATGTGACTTTTACCCCATTCTGTGACCTTTCTTGCCACAGTTGCTAAGTGAATTACTGCAGCTGCTGTGGACGTTAAGTGAATCTGGCTTCGCCGTCAACTTTGGTTGCCAGAAGGTCGCAAAAGGGGAATCACGTGACCCCGGGGACACTGCAAGCATCATAAACATGAATCAGTTGCCAAGCGTCTGAATTTTGATCACGTGACTATGGGGAATGCTGCAATGGCTGTAGGTATGAAAAAGAGTCATTAATCACTTTTTCAGTGCCATTGTAACTTCAAATAGTCACTAAGAGAAAGGTTTTAAGTTGAGACTACCTATAGATACAAAGCTGCTGATGGAGAACAAGTTTGTAGCTAAGGAGCCTTAAAACATCCCTGACATTTTCTTCAGTTTCACCCACAATCCCCTACAAGTAGTCCACACATTAAAGCACAAGGAACAGAAAAGGAGGTAATTTAAAAAAAGAAAAGAAAATTTCATCTCGAATCTGAGAACCCGATCACTTCAAGACAAGACCAATCCGTGGGGACTGATCAAAAAACAACGTCAAAGCAGTAACAGAATAAAACTAGATTGTACCTTACGGAATGATGCCCTAGTTCTGTCTGGAAAACTAATATCGGAAGACTCCAGAGTTAAACTGGACAAAGACACATCTGGAAGGCTTGCCCACAGCTTTTTGATGCGTGAACTTTCCTCGAATTGAAAAGCCTCTGACTCAGGAGGAGCGTAGTGTTTACAATCTGTTTCTTTCAAATAGCCCGGTTCTGAGACATCTGCATTCAAAGACAAAAGCTTCGTTAAGTTCAAAAAGAAATGTAGAAAAAGAACTGTCATCATTTATGCGTACATTTTTTTTTAAAAAAAAATGACAATCTCATATTCCCTCAGGTACGAGTGTACATTTGTGTCCCGGAAAAGTCACATCCGTCTTTCTAGTTACCTTTAGGAGCATGGGTTATTAGTACCGGATCCGTGATGTAATCATCAGGGCAGATTAAGTGGTGCTTTTTAAGAAGCTCACCGTCCACACACCATCTGAATGTAGACTTCACTAGGCAAATAGACATTAAAGAGAGGAAAGTTTTTAAAAATAAACTTTTCCCATTATTTCTACATATAGGGCCGTGGTGGCGAATCTATGGCACGGCACAAAGAGCCCTCTCTGTGGGCGCATGCGCCATCACCCCAGTCCTAGGCCTTCAACTGGGTTTTATAAAATCTTTTCGCTTTAGGCTTCCGCTGCTGTGTGCAAAAAAAAAAAAAAAAAAAAGATTCAATCAATCAATTTCAACTTCTCGCAGGGAAAAAAAAAAGATCTTGCAAAGTTGGAATTGTTTGATTGAACTTTTTAGTCCCACCCAGTCTGCCGTTACCACCGCAGCCATGCCCACCCAATGGGTCACACCCACCCAATGGGCCACGCCCACCCAATGGGCCACGCCCACCCATCACCTGACAATACATAAGTGGGTTTTGGGTTGCAGTTTGGGCACTTGGTTCTTAAAAGGTTCGCCATCACTGGCAGAGGGGAATAGGACACTTTGGAAGAGAAACTGAGGCCAGTACAGGTAATCTTTGACTTACAAGCACAACTGGGGCCAGAATTTCTCTTCTGAGTGAGGGACGTTACACAGGTTGCGCCTTATCTACCTGCTTTTGCCATGCCACGAATCACTGCAGTTGTTAAATGAACCGTGTGGGCGTTAAGCGGATCTGACTTTTGCCATTTGATTTTGTTTGTCGCAAACTGGCTAGGAAGGTTGCAAATGGGAATCACGGGACCCAGGCACGCTGCAACAATTTTAAACAAATTTCGATCATCTGGCCATGTGACGCTGCAACACCCGTCCCTTTTTTCAGTGTCGTTCTAACTTTCAGCCGTCGCTAAACAAAGAGTTGTAAGCCGAGGACCACCTGTAATCAATTTTCACACCCACCAAAACCCCCCAAGAAGAGTAACTTTGGTGGCAGGAATTTTCATAGGAATTATCCTAGGCTGAAAAATGAGAGCAAACAAATAAAAAGGCTTTCCTTTTGTCTCTTCGTCATCATTCCAATTCTTCAGATTTTACCACAAACCAGCCAAACACGATTTCTGCCCCTTGCCACCAATCCTTCCCATACCAAAAAGATCAAATCAAATTCTTACTAATTTCTAGTAAACCAAAGAACGTTTTTTTTCCAGCTACGAGTTATATTAGGATAGAGGCGGTCGTCGACTTGCAACCATTTTTTTTTAGTGAACTTTCAAAGCTACAACAGCACTGGGGGAAAAAAAAAACCCCGTTTTTAACGCTTGCGACTGTTGCAGCATCCCTGCAGTCACGTGATCAAAATTCAGCCGTTTGGTAACCAGTTCATCTCCAGGACGGCGGCAGTGTCCGAAGGTCATGTGATCCCCTTTTGCAACCTTCTGACGCTCAAAGTCAAGGGGGAAGCCAGTGTCATGGTTCCGACAGATGAAACTCTTCAAAGAACTTCGAGGCACTGGATCTTTATTAGAGTAGCATAACATTGGCACGTACACAGGTGAAGCCAAAATCTGAATTCCCTTCCCCTGAACACATAGTAATAATGATAAAGTTGGAAGGGACCTTGGAGGTCATCTAGTCCAACCCCTTGCTCGGGCAGGAAACCCTATACCATTTCAGACAAAGGGCTGTCCAGTCTCTTCTTAAAAGCTTCCAGTGTTGGAGCATTCACCGCCTCTGGAGGCAGGTGGTTCCGCTGGTTAATTGTTCTCACTGTCAGGAAGTTTCTCCTTAGTTCTAGGTTGCTTCTCTCTTTGGTTAGTTTCCATCTGTTGCTTCTTGTCCTGCCTTCAGGTGCTTTGGAGAATAGCTTGACTCCCTCTTCTTTGAGGCAGCCCCTGAGATACTGGAACATGGCTATCATGTCCCCCCTCGTCCTTCTCTTCATTTAACTAGACATACCCAATTCCAGCAACCTTGTATGTTTTAGCCTTCAGTCCCCTAACCATCTTTGTTGCTCTTCTCTGTACTCTTTCTAGAGTCTCAACATCTTTTTTACATCCTGGTGACCACAACCGGATGCCGTATTCCAGGTGTGGCCTTACCAAAGCATTGTAAAGTGGTATTAATACTTCACATGATCTTGATTCTATCCCTCTGTTAATGCAGCCTAGCACTGTGTTGGCTTTTTTGGCAGCTGCAGCACACAGCTGGCTCTTATTTAAGTGATTGTCCACTAGGACTCCGAGATCCCTCTCACAGTTGCTACTATTGAGCAAGGTACCCCTTATACTATACCTGGGCATTTGATTTTTCTTGCCTAAATGTAGAACCTTACTTTTTTCACCATTGAATTTCATTTTGTTAGATAGTGCCCAGTGTTCAAGTCTGTCCACATCCTCCTGTATCTTAAGCCTATCTAGTATCTAGTGCAAATCCCTCCTCTAATTAACACTCCTAAATCACATTCTCCAATTAATTTGAAATGCAGGCTTTCCCTCCAGTTCTTCAACCCACCATTTCTTGTCACCTCTTATTTCAAAAAACCCTGCCTCTCATAACAACTGCAATATTGTTATGTCTAACTAACTCCCATACACATTCCTCCCTCTCCCCCTCCCCCTCTCCCCCGCCCGGCAGTATCATCTAATCCTAACTCTAAGAGTAAAACAAAGTTAAGGAAAATGGCTGCATCCCCCATATGTTGTCAAAGCAAGAACATCCGAAGTTAGCAGCGTTGAAAGCCAGATTCACCCAATAAACATGTCGCTAATTTAACAACTGCAGCGATTCACTTAACAGCGGTGGCAAGAAAGGTTGTAAAACGGACCAAAGCTTACTTAACAATTGTCTGGCTTAGCAAGTAAGATGCTGGGCTCAAGTGCGATGGCAGGCTGAGGATTTCCTGTCAAAGGGAGCGCAGGAAAGGGTTCACCTGATGGCCAGGCCACTTGGCGGAAGGCTTCTGGAACTTCCAGCTGATGCAAACTCAGGAGTCTTTCCTCTTCAGCTGTGGCCCTGGCCCTGGCTTGGATGATGTGCCTTTCCAGCATTTCTGCCTCCATTTGTCGGCGACTGTATTCTTCCCGGAGCTGTTGTTGTCATGGTCAACATTTCAATATAGATTAGATTTATTTGACACTGAAGTACAAATCTTTTACATCAGAGGTGCCCAACCCACGGGCCACGGCCCACTACCAGGCCATGGCTCTTGAGTGGCTGGCCAGTGCACACTTGCATGTGCACCTGCTCACCCCCTGCCCTCATGCCAACGCTAGGCGAGCTGCAAGCCTCACGCCGGCACTAGCCAAACCACGAGCCACGCACTGGTGCCAGCAGCCCCATTTACGGAGTGCGCATGCTCACGGGCCAATTCACGTGCACGCAGCCGCATTTGCGTCAGCATGCATAAAGGTGGCTGTCCCTCCCTTTCCTGCCGCCAGCTCAGAAAGGTTGGCAACCCGTTTTATACTGTATGCAAAAAAAGGATTCTGGTGAAGATAGAAATGGACTGTTAACTTCTGATTAAGATTCAGTAACCTTTACTGTTATTTTTTACTTGAGCACACTGGCCCACATTAAAAATTAAATTCTGTTGCCTGCTCCTAAAATAAAGTATATATCTACTCACAAATACACATAACACACATATACACATGCTATCTATCCATCTATCTATCTATCTATCTATCTATCTATCTATCTATCTATCTATCTATCTCTATCTATCTATCTCTAGATTCTATCTAGATATCTATCTATCTATATCTATCTCTCTATCTATCTATCTAGATATCTATCTATCTCTAGATAGATAGATACAAATATATAGATATATAGAGATAGATAGATAGATAGATAGACAGATAGACAGACATACACACCTACACCCATATATACCTATGTCAATTTTGAATACATAGCACAAAGAGGAAACTTGAGAGTTCATAAGGTTGATACTATATGGAACAAAACTGCGACTGAATCTGGATGTTCTGCTTTGGATACCACAAATCCCCCTCCTTCCAGAAGGTCACAGAAAGGATGTGTACCTTTTCAGACAATACTGCAGACTCTGGTCAAGCATCGCTTTTTATGCCATGATTCGGATTTATTATATTCTATTTATTCCATAATTCTGATTCATTGTATTTTATTTATCCTATAATTCTGATTTATTGTATTCTATTTATTCTAATTTTGCAACATAATTTATGCACACAGACACAAACACACATTTATGTTTACTAATGTTATGGTAAACATTATATATGTTTGTGTGTGTTTCTCTCTTTGCATGTGTCTATTGGTCTGCCTGTCTGTCTTTCTCTCCTACTCTTCCAAAACGATTCAATTCTGAATGGTGACTAAGCAGAACATTTTGCAAGCTTAAATCACCTCATTCTGATATCTTTCCCTGAAGAGAAGTTTACCTTTCGCAACTCTTCCACAAAGTATTTGTGATGGGGATTGTTTCCTCCACGGGATTTGATCATGTTATCCACCATGTCTGCTGCTATCACCTCTGAAGTATATAAGCTCTTAAAAACTTTGGTTAGCACATGGGAAATGTCCTAAGTGGGGATAGGAGGAGAAATAATCAGAAACAGATGTAGAAATATTTGGTGATGATCCTATAATGGGCGACAGCAGATTTCACGTCAGTAATACTACAGTTAAATTAACATCTTGAAAACTGGCATAAAGAAACCTTCAACTTGAAAGTTTTTATTTTATTTTATTTTAATCCCATTTATATCCTGCCCATCTCCGAAGACTCAGGGCGGCTTACAATTATACAGGTTCAGCGTGCATTCAAATAATTAAGTTGACAGTACAGGTAGTCCTCAACCTACAACCACAATTGAGCCCAAATTTTCTATCACTAAGTGAAACATTTAAGTGAACTTTGCCCCTTTTTATGACCTTTCTTGCCATTAAGTGAATCACTGCAGTTGATAAGTTAGTAACACAGTTGTAAAGTGAATCTGGCCTTCCCCATTGTCTTTGCTTGTCAGAAGGACGCAAAAGGGGATTGCGTGACCCCAGGACACTGTGACCATCATAAATATGAGTCAATTGGCCAAGTGTCATTTGATCACATGACCATGGGGATGCTGCAATGCTCATAAGTGTGAAAAACAATCATGTCACTTTTTTTCAGTACTGTTGTAACTCTGAACAGTTACTAAACAACTGTTTTAAGTTGAGGACTATCTGTACTGAGTGACAATAAATTTAGCAGCTGAGCTTCTTGCTATTATGCCTACTAATTACAGATTACAGTGACAGAAAATAACTTCTGTTTGAAATTAATGAAGCTTTTTTAAAATTCGGGCCAAACCACATTTGTCTGAAATGCTATTGGGGGGGGGAGGATAGGCAACTTTGGCTCTTTTATGACTTGTGAACTTCAACTCCCAGATAGATGGCTCAGGAATTCTGGGAGTTGAAGTCCACAAGTCATAAAAGATCCAAGGTTGCCTACCCATGGTATACAGTTTCCTGCCTGAGCAGCGTCCCCATGGTCACATGATCAAAATTTGGAAGCATGGCAACTGACTCATATTTATGATGGTCGCAGTGTCCCGGGATCACGTTATTCCCCTTTTACCACCTTCTGACAAGCAAAGACAATAGGGAAGCCAAGATTCATTTAACAATTGTGTTACTAACTGAACAACTGCAATGATTCACTTAATGACTGTGGCAAGGGGGGACCGTAAAAATGGGGCAAAACTCTCTTAATAAATCTATCTTCTATATTCCTGTAGATTGTGTACATTTATATAGAAGATGGGGCAGAATTATCCATTGTTATTCCAAAAGATGGGTCAAGAAACAGTGGCTTTAAATTACAATCAATCAGATTAGAGCTGGAAGGGCCCTTGGAGGTCTTCTAGTCCAGCCCCGTTTAAGAAGCAGACTACATCATTTCAGACAAGTGGTTGTTCAATCTCTTAGTGAAAACCTCCAGTCATGGAGCACCCACAACTTCTGAAGGCAAGGGGTTCCACTAATTAATTGGCCTAATTGTCAGAAAATTCCTCCTTAGTTCCAGGTTGCTTCTCTCCATGATGAGTTTCCATCCATTGCTTCTTGTCCTGCCTTCAGGTGCTTTGGAAAATAGGTTGATTCATTCTTCTTTGTGGCAACCCCTCAGTAATAACAAGAAATAAATCAGGAATTATTAGCGAACTGTCAACTGTGGAACACACTCCCGGAAGTTACTGCTTCTCTTTTACACCTTCAGAAGCCTTGGGAATGAACAATAAAAAACTGAAGCAAGTAAATGAATAAATAAATAATTGTTTCTGGGTATTCACTAGGGTTTTCTTATAATTATAACTAAGGCTTCCCTGGAGGTTATTCCAATTTGAGTTTAGGAATTAGCTTTATGAGTTACAAGGACAGGGGGGGCAATAATTACCTTCTAGATTCTCAAAACTCCCAATGGAATTTTTGAATCCATTCCATAGGGACCATATGGAATACAATCATTAGTTTTATTAAAAAAAAGTATATTCCTAGGTTCATCACCTCTAAAGATCTCAATTTATGTGAAAGCTCAGATTTCTACAAGCTGGCTATAATCTATGCCTAAGAAGGACCCTTATGCATGCAGGTAGTCCTCGACATATGACTTTGAGGGAGTTCTCGCGTTATAGTCTTATGTTACAGCAGTTGTAAAATTTTACAGCATTTTTTGCAGCAGTTGTTAATACAGTAGTCCTCGACTTACAACAGTTTATGTAGTGACCATTCAAAGTTACAACAGAACTGAAAAAAGTGATTTTCACACTTTGTAGCATCCCGATGATCACATGATCAAAAGTCAGATGCTTGGCAACTGACTCATACTTATGACAGTTGCAGTGTCCCAGGGTCATGTGATCACCTTTTGCGACTTTCTGACAAGCAAAATTAATGGGGAAGCCAGATTCACTTAACAACCAGGTTATTAATTTAACATCTGCAGTGATTTCACTTAACAAGAATGGCTGTAAAATGGGGCAAAACTTACTTAGCAAATGCCTCATTTCACAACATAAATTTTGGGCTCAATTGTGGTCATAAGTTGAGGAATACCTATAGAATGCCACAGTCATCAAGCATATCAATAATTTGTTATGGGCACAGTTGAAAATCAAAAGTGCTAGTTTTCAGCCAAACCTTTGTAAACCATGATCACATGATCTTGGGATGCTGTAAATGCAGCCATTGTTTGGTCATGTGACCACACAGCAGGCTCAGCTGTCAAAACTGGGTTGTAATTAGCCCTAAGGAGGTCTGGTGTAATTTTTAATGGTGGCTAAGCAAGCTGTTTTAAGTTGAGGACTCCTCTATGGCCAAAGAATCTACAGTAAACCTACAAACATTTCCACCACTTTAAAAAATATTGTGCCTGTTGTGTGTAGATTCTACTTTTGAGTAAGAAAAAGACCTGCGCTGAATCAAAAGAAGCTAATCTTTCTCCATGCAGCTTCAATATTTTGATTCAGTCCTTCCTCCCAGCTAATATTTACTCATCTCAACAATTTTTCCCAGTGGATAAGTACTGGAAAACTTTAAAAATGGAAAAAAATGCCAAACCTTCCTCTTCCTGCAACAACATAAGCAATCCAATCTGATCATTCCTAATGTTTTGCTTCATTCTTAAACACAAACACTGACACACATACAGGAAATCCTGATCACAAAGCTTTGCTCTCCTGCACTTCCGCCAACTTTTAGTGGCTGGTTATATTTTCATAAGTTTGCAGGCAGCTCTGGAAACATACTGTTAAAGATAAGGGATTTTTTTCCAGGAAAAAATATATATTATTACAGTTGGTCACACAGTCAGTTAGATGTTCAGACTGAATTTGGTTTTTTCCTTCATTTGTCAAGTCCTTCCCAAGGACTTGGGATAAGCAGGTATTGTTTCATAATATTAAAGGTATTGTCACAAGGTTAGGGGTTAAGTTTAGGGTCTTTTGCAATCATTATTATTATTATTATTATTATTATTATTATTATTATTATTATTATTATTATTATTATTATTATTTCATCATCATCATCATCATCAGGGCTTTTTTTGTCATAGAACGCTCAGAATGGAGTTCCGGCACCTTTTTTGGATGGAACCTTGTAGGGTAGGCAAGGCAGGTTGTATGACATGTGTGAGTTCCGGCACCTTTTTCTTTTACAAAAAAAGCACTGATTATCATCATCATCATCATCATCCTTCATTGTGGTTCTTATCCCTGTGAAATCAAAGCACTTACGCATTTTCTGAATAAAGGGGTGCATTTAAATCCTCAACGAAAAAACCTGTTTATAAAATGGGCATATTTTAAATATTTTTCCACCTTTTTAAAAAAAACCGTAAATTGGGGTTTTTAAAAAACATTTCTTTCCACCGCCCAGATAAATGGGCGATGGTAGAAATGTGTTAAACATAATCAAACCACTCTGCACACGCCCAGGAGTCCTGTGCCTCCGGTGCCCTAAATACCATCCCGAAGTCTATGAGGGCATCTGGTCACAGGAAAGAGACATTGCAAGTCGCACTCTGTCCATGCTCTGCGACACCCTAGGCTAAGCGTCAAAAAAACAAAAACAGACTGCCCTGGAAAGGAGGGGCGTTTGCAAGGTTACTGAAGCCGAAGGGTGCGGCGGCAGAAGCGGGAGCGGCTCTTCCTTCACCTGAGTCAGCTCCGAGGCGGGCCTGTGCCTGTACATGGAGGGCTCGGGGCTCGAAGAAGCCTTGGGGAGCGCCGCGCCCATTTCCTCGGCTGGCAGCATCTTCGCGCAGCGCCCTTTTCCCGGTTGCTAAGAACCTGCTTTCTGAAAAACGAAAACCGGGCCCTTAGCAACAGCGACTTCCGCTCATTTCCGGAAGTCGCTTCCCCCGCCTCTGAGCTCCCATCTTTTCCAATCTGGCCCGGCTAATCCCGTCGTTTGCCTACCATTCCCAGAAATCATAGCCAGCGCGCTAGGCCTTGTGGGAAATGTAGGAGTAAAGATGGTTTTAATTAGCAGCCGGCTGGCTGGCTAGCTGGATGGATGGATGGATGGATGAGATTATGTTAGATAAAAAGAGAAGAGGGAGGGAGGGAGGAAGAGAAAGAAAGAAAGAAAGAAAGAAAGAAAGAAAGAAAGAAAGAAAGA
>JAKJMR010017835.1:143155-153693 GCA_024449315.1 Daboia siamensis
AGAAAGAAAGAAAGAAAGAAAGAAAGAAAGAAAGAAAGAAAGAAAGAGAAAGATTTGTTTCTCATAATGGATGAAACTATACAAGTTGATTTATCCTAATGGGCTATCTCTAATGTACCTGATTTAGTTATATGAGAATGGCCCTTCCAGGGCTTTGTCGAGGAAAACCATGAATTGTTTCCACCATCATGGCTTCAGTAAGCTAGAGAGGCTTGGTTCATAAATAATGCAAAGCCATAAATCTGGCTTAATATATGTAAGGACTTTATTCACACTGCAAAACCAAACAAATTGCATTGTGCCTGACTGCAATCTATGAACCCATCAGTTTGGCCATCTCCTATCTCTCATGGGTAAAATAAAAACACCAAAGTAACATTTCATTATAATTAAATATAGCTGAATTGTAATTTGACTTGTTCATGTTTGTCAGTTTAGGGAATTTAATTTTAGATTAAAAGGCAGAACATTTTTTTTTAAAAGGTGGAATTAGACAATGCTAATTGTATCCATTACAATCAGCCAAGATAAGATACCATACGATAAGATAAAATAGGAGAGGAAAGGAGAAAAGATAACATTTATTGTCATTTTTTTCTGTGAGCACACTTGCACAATTTATTTATTTATTTATTTATTTATTTATTTATTTATTTATTTATTTATTTATTTATTTTATTAAACTTCTATACCGCCCTTCTCCCAAAGGACTCAGGGCGGTGTACAGGGCAATAAAATGCGACATACAAAAGTTAAAAGAGAATTAAAATTAATTAGCCCTAACAATAAATAATTAAAATAAACATAAACCCTTAGTCCAGGCCCGCCTGTTCAAACAACCAGGTTTTCAGGTTATGGCAGAAAGAGCGAAGGTCGGGAGCCATCCGGAGCTTAACAGGCAGTTGGTTCCAAAGGGCTGGCGCGGCCACAGAGAATGCTATCCCCCTGGGGGCCGCCAGCCGGTAATCCCTGACCGACGGCACCCTGAGGAGGCCCTCTCTATGGGAGCGCACAGGACAAAGGGAAGTTGACGCCGGCAGCAGGTGCTCCCATAGGTAGTCCGGACCCATGCCATTTAGGGCTTTATAGGTCATCACCAGCACCTTGAATCTGGAACTGGAAGCCAATGCAGCTTGCGGAGGAGAGGTGTTACATGGGAGTATCGGGAGACTCCCATCACAACTTGCGCGGCCACATTCTGTACCAGTTGAAGCCTCCATGTGGTCCTCAAAGGCAGCCCCATGTAGAGAGCATTGCAGTAGTCTATCTGAGAGTCACGAGCGCATGAGTGCTGTACACAGGGCATCCCGGTCCAGATAGGGCCGCAACTGGCGCACCAGGTGAACCTGGGCAAAAAAACCCCTGACCACAGCTCCTACATGGTCTTCCAAACTGAGCTGTGAGTCAAGGAGGACACCCAAGTTTCGAGCCCTATCTACGAGGGGGTAACACCTCACCCCCCATAGTTAAAGATGGAATGAACTGAATTTCCTGAGATGCAGGTATGTACAACCACTCAGTCTTGTCAGGATTAAGCTGAAGCCTATTCCTCCTCATCCAGACCCGGACCGCCTCCAGGCAACAGTACATCACATCGAGGGCATCACTGGGGTGGTTTGGAGTAGAGATAAAAAGCTGGGTATCATCAGCATACTGATGATACCCTACTCCAAAGCCACGAATGATCTCACCCAGAGGCTTCATATAGATGTTGAACAGGAGAGGCGAGAGGACCGACCCCTGAGGAACTCCGCAAACGAGAGGCCTCGGGGTCGACCTCTGCCCTCCTGCCAAAACCGACTGCGAACGACCCAGGAGGTAGGAGGAGAACCACTGCAAAACAGTGCCACCCAGTCCCAACCCCCTGAGGCGCCGCAGTAAGATACCATGGTCGATGGTATCAAAAGCCGCTGAGAGGTCTAATAGGACTAGGACAGAGGAACAACCCCTGTCCCGAGCCCACCAGAGATCATTCACCAATGTGACCAATGCCGTCTCCGTGCTGTACCCGGGCCTAAAGCCTGATTGGTACGGGTCCAGGTAATCAGCTTCTTCCAGGAACAGAGGGAGCTGATGCACCACCACGCTCTCAACAACCTTCGCAAGAAAGCGAAAGTTGGAGACCGGATGGTAGTTGTTCAAAATAGCCGGGTCCTGGGCAAGCTTCTTTAGGAGGGGCCTCACCACCGCCTCCTTCAAGGCGGCAGGAAAGCTACCCTCCCTCAAAGAAGCAGTTATTACTGCCTGGAGCCAGCCTCGTGTCCCTTCCCGGACCGCATACACCAGCCAGGAGGGGCATGGGTCCAATAAACACGTGGTAGAGCTTAGCCTCCCCATGATCCTGTCCACATCTTCGGGAGTCACAGCGTCAAACTCTTCCCAGATAACATCACCAAGACCGCTCATGTCTCCTCCGTCAGATTCTGCCCAGTCGGAGTCCAGACCGGCCCGAATCCGAGCGATTTTGTCTGCCAGATGTTGGCTAAACTCCTCAGCACGACCCTGCAAGGGGTCCCCCCTCACCTCCTGATTAAGGAGGGAGTGAGTCACTCTAAACAGGGCGGCCAGGCGATTATCTGCGGATGCGATGAGGGCAACGAAGTGGTTAGACTTCACTGTCTTCATCGCCGCGAGATAAGACCTGGTGAAGGTTCTTAATCGTGATCGGTCGGATTCAGACCGGCTGGATCTCCAATAGCTCTCTAGGCCCCGTCTACGACGCTTCATCTCCCAGAGTTCCACAGAAAACCACGGAGCCCACTGGGATCTGCACCAGGTCAGAGGCCGCATGGGCACAACGCGGTCAAGTGCCTCTGTGGCTGCCCTTTCCCAGGCTTCCACCAAGACATCGGCCAGGCTGTGAGTGAAAGCAGCAGGCGGGGACCCAAGCGCCACCTGAAACCACTCTGGGTCCATTAGGCGCCCAGGGCGGAACTATCTAGTCGGTTCCGTGGCCTGACAATTTCTTTCTCCACCCATTATACAGCTGGCCATTCTCTAGATCATGGCTTTTCAACCTTTTCACCCATTGTACCACTTTTAGGATATGGCAACATCCAACTACCACCAGTCACCTAGCAAGGTGTCAAAAACTTGATGACCAAAAAAAAAAAAAGGAAAAAAGTGATGAAGTACAGGTAGTCCTCGACTTACAACAGTTCACTTAGTGACTGTTCAAAGTTATAATGGCACTGAAAAAAGAGCCCCCCAAGCCACAGCCGAGCAAGACACCTGCCTGCCTGCCCGGCAGCGCTCTTCCTCCTATCCAAGATTTTCATTGTTGTGAGCATTTCGGTTGAGGATTGGCAGTGGGGGTGAGGTGGGGGTTTGGTTTTTATTCCCCCCCCCCCCCCCCGCCGGGGGGGTTGCAGCAGGTTTTGGTCACTTCACATGACCCTGGGACACTGTGACCATCATAAATATGAATCAGTTGCCAAGCATCTGAATGTAACTCACAAGACCCTGGAGATGCTGCAACATTCCACTGATCGGCGCTTCTTCTGGGCTCAGCACTTCCACTGATCCTGGCGCTTCGGCTGAGCCCTGACAGCCCTGCAGCTCCAGCCGTCTCTCGCTCAGGCTTGTGCGGTGCTGCCACCAGTTCAGCTCATTCCCCTCCCCCGCTACCACTTTTCTACGATGGTCGCATACCACCTGCCAGGTGCCAATGTACCACTGGTGGTACCCACACTACTGGTTGAAAAGCCCTGCTTTAGATTAGCTGACCATTCTCTAGAGCTGACCATTTGCTGACTGAGGGAATTCTGGAGGAATTCTGGGAGTTGAAGTCTATACATCTTAAAGTTGACAAGACTTAAAGTTGAGAAACACTGTTCTAGACAGCATCTCTATGTCCTTCTCCCAAGGTGTTTTTCAATAATAATAATAATAATAATAATAATAATAATAATAATAATAATAAAAAGAAGAAGAAGAAGAAGTTGAAAGGGACCTTGGAGGTCATCTAGTCCAACCCCCTGCTCAGGCAGGAAACCCTATACCATTTCAGGCAATAACCATTTCATAGATATATCTATCAAAGGGGTGAGATGTTGACTGAGCCAGAGAGAACTAGAAGAGGCCATTGACACAGGAGACAGCTAGACAATACTGGACACAACAGCACTGCACCTGGAAGAATTGCATAATGCAGTTAGTCCTTGAATTATGACCACAGTTGAGTCCAAAATTTCTGTTGCTAAGCAAGACAGCTGCTGTGAGTTTCGCCTCATTTTGCAATCTTTCTTGCCAAAGTTGTTAAGTGAATCTCTGCAGTTATTAAGTTAGTCACATGGTGGTTAAATGAATTTGGCTCCTCTATTTAAATTTGCTTGTCAGAAAATCGCAAAAGGGGGATCACACGACCTCGGGACACTGTATTCGTCATCCCTCCTCAGGGTGCCGCCGGTCAGAGAATGTCGGCTGGTGGCCCCCAGGGGGAGGGCCTTCTCTGTGGGCGCCCCGGCTTTATGGAATCAGTTGCCGGTTGAGCTCCGGATGGCACCTGACCTTCGCTCCTTCCGACGCGATCTAAAGACCTATTTATTCGAACAAGCCGGCCTGGCCTGATGGGGGATGGGTTGGGGCTTTTATTATGGTTCTTATTTCATTTTACTGTTTTATCTTGGGCTCCTATTTAATTCTTTTTTAATTTTTGTATTTTGTATTTTATATTGCCCTGTTCGCCGCCCTGAGTCCTTCGGGAGAAGGGAGGTATATAAATATAATAAAATAAAATAAAATAAATAAATAAATAAATAAATACAAGTCAGTTTCCAAGTGTCTGAATTTTGATGCTGCAATGGTTGTAAGTTTGAAAAATGGTAATAAGTTGCTTTTTTCAATGCTGTTCTAACTTCAAACTGTAAGTCAAGGACTACCTGTACTAAGAAATTTATAGGTGCTTATATGGATAAGAATAAGTTCACTATCCATGCTGTCGCTCACTGGATTATTTTATTCCCTGGTCCCGCATTAGTCTCTTTAGGGAAAAGGAAAATTCTCAAGATTTTCTCTGTGTTTCTTTGTTTGGGCCTGCTGCTGCTTTAAATTCCTCAGATGAGTCTTTGGCTGCAGAAAAAACGAACCTAATTATCATCATTGGTAGTTTCTTTGACTTTGAGAAGAATTGGGGGAGGAGTGCATGAGCATAAGCAAGCGTAGACACATTCTTGCTCTGAGGACAGTTGATTAAGTTGACTAAAAACTTCCTTGGTCATGTCAAAAGAATGTGAGATATCAGGATGGCCTACAAAAAAAGTCCCACGTTGGGTGCGCTTTAGACACCCATTAAGAACAGGACTTGCAGCATTTCAGAAGAAAGAAAGAAAGAAAAGAAAGAAAAGAAAGAAAGAAAGAAAGAAAGAAAGAAAGAAAGAAAGAAAGAAAGAAAGAAAGAAAGAAAGAAAGAAAGAAAGAGAGAGGAAGGATGGAAAGAAAAAAAAGAAAGAAAGAAAGAAAGAAAGAAAGAAAGAAAGAAAGAAAGAAAGAAAGAAAGAAAGACAAAGAGAGAGGAAGGATGGAAAGAAAAGAAAGAAAGAAAGAAAGAAAGAAAAAAGAAAGAAAGAAAGAAAGACACAGAGAGAGGAAGGATGGAAAGAAGAAAGAAAGAAAGAAAGAAAGAAAGAAAGAAAGAAAGAAAGAAAGAAAGAAAGAAAGAAAGACAAAGAGAGAGAGGAAGGAAGGAAAGAAAAGAAAGAAAGAAAGAAAGAAAGAGAAACAAAGAGAGAGGAAGGAAGGAAAGAAAGAAAGAAAGAAAGAAAGAAAGAAAGAAAGAAAGAAAGAAAGAGAAAGAATGGAAAGAAGGAAGGAAGGAAGAAGCAAAGAAAGAAAATCAGAAACAGAAACAGTGAGAGTGAGGAAAGGGGGGAGGGAAAGAAAGAAGAGAGAGAGAGAGAGAGAGAGAAAGAGTGTGAATGTAAAAGAGAGAGAGAGACAGGGAGGAAAGGAAGCAAGCAAGCATGCAACAGTTAGAAACAAGATTTATTTTTCTCCGTGCAACAAATTGGATTTCACATTTTATGCAAGTTATTTTTTTTATTAAAGAGTTTTACAAAAACAAAATTTTACAATATATCCCCGAATCCCCCCCACCCCAAACCCACCCACTTCCCCCCCCCACTTCCCCGAGCTAAATACAGGATTATAGTTATAATAATCACATTCTAAATAAAAATTATGCATAATATACAATTAACCAAATTCATAATGTGCTTTAACTCCCCTTTAACATAACTACATACAGAGTACCAATAACAATATCCCACTAAAATCTACTCATAAGGTAAATGGAACTTTTTGGTCCCATATTTGTTCTGAATATAATCTGTCCATCTCCTCCAAACTGAAATATATCTTTCCTGTGAATGATCTTTCAAGTAAGCAGAAATCTTAGACATTTCTGCAAGATTCGAAACTTTAAACACCCATTCTTCTATAGCAGGCAAACTATCCTTCTTCCAATATTGTCCCACCAGTAACCGTGCTGCTGTTATCATATTCAACATCAAATTAGTTTCTTTAACATCACAATCTACAACAATACCCAATAAAAACTATTGTGGAGAAAACTTTATCTTTCTCTTAAAAATCTTTTGAATGTTCCACCAAATTTTAATCCAAAAAGCTTTTATATTTCTACAAGTCCACCACATATGAAAATAGGTGGCTTCTAAACTACCACATCTCCAACATTTAGACTGTACATTATTGTGCAAATTATGACATAGAAATAAACAAAGCTCATAGCTACACCAAAACCCGGGGTTCTCCCATCACACTAAATCACAGTTTGTTGAATAACCCATAATGGGCTAAATTTCAGCAACAAAGTGAAATCATTCTTGCTTTGTTGACCAGATATTGATTTCGTGCAGATATCTTCTCATAAGTGCAAGCATCGAGCATTACCTATGCCTCTTTATTTTATGAAGAAATTAATGAAATATGTTGCTTTTATCTGATTTCTGTGAATAATGGCTTTCTCTCCAGGTCTCAAGTCAGAGTTTAGCATATTGGTCTCTAAAAGCCCTACTTAATTACCTGAGCATAACAGCAACTAATTTAAAATATTTTTATATTATCACCTTCCCCAATTGGAACAGGTAGTCCTCATCTTACGAGCACAACTGGACCCAAAATTTCTGTTGTTAAGTGAGTTTTGCCCCGTTTTATGACTTTCTTGCCACAGTTCTTGAGGGAATCACTGCAGATGTTAAGTTAGTGACACGGTTGTTACGTGAATCTGGCTTCCCCATTTATTTTGCTTGTCAGGAGGTCACAAAAGGGGATAACGTGACCCCAGAACATACAACCGTCATAAACATGAGTCAGTGGCCAAACGTCTGAATTTTGATTACATGACCATGGGGATGCTGCAGTGGTTGTTAAGTGTGAAAAATGGTCACTTTTTTCAGTAGTGTTGTAACTTCCAACAGTCACTAAATGAAATGTTGTAAATTGAGGACTAGATATGGATCTTTAAAGGTAAAGGTAAAGGTTTCCCCGCACATGTGTGCTAATCGTTTCCAACTCTAGGGGCCGGTGCTCATCTCCATTTCAAAGCCGAAGAGCCAGCGCTTGTCCGAGGATGTCTCTGTGGTCATGTGGCCGGCATGACTAGATGCCAAAGGCGCACGGAACGCTGTTACCTTCCCACCGGAGTGGTTCCTATTTTTCTACATGCATTTTTACGTGCTTTCGAACTGCTAGGTTGGCAGAAGCTGGGACGAGTAACAGGCGCTCACTCTGCTACGCGGCACTCGGGATTCGACCTGCCAAACTGCTGACCTTCTGATCGACAAGCTCAGCGTCTTAACCCACTGAGCCATCTTTAGTTTTGCACTAACTATGGTAGAAGGAAATGTTTGGCTTTGTGTATGGGACTCTTTGTGATTTGACCTCATTTTATCGTTCCATTATTTGCTTGAATATTTTCTAAAAGATCCAGGTAGTTGTGGCTTATTTAGTAAAGCACAGTAAACAGTTCAACATGTAAAAGTGAAATACATGTCAAACTCACCATTAATTAACCCAGTGATCTTTGCCATTCACTAGGAATTTGACTCTGATTTTTTTTTTTAGACTGTTCTCCTTTTCCGTAGAGCTGGCACAGAAGAAGTAGCTAAAAAAAGTCACATTGTGCTCTGATTTTCTAGTCTTGGGAGGGCTCTCCAAATTCCATGTTTCAAAATTAAAAAGCTGAAAACCACAAATCATTTTGTGCCTTATATAAAAATTCTCCACTCTTTTGAAGTGTTGTAGCTCAAATTAGAGCATGCATTTAAAGTTTTACTTCTCTTTCTGATTGGAATGGTTATTTTGTTCAGTTTTATGGCTGTATGCATCTATTTTTATCAACTGATGCTGGAAATTCAATTGGGGGTGAGGCAAAGAAAGCCGGTTTTACCAGCCAAGTCTTAAAGCAAAAGGGGGGATGGTGATTTTTATCCCCAAATAAGGCAGATTTCAAACTTTCAGAAACTTTAACTTTGATTTTTCCCTGGAAGCCATGAGGCTGTTGATCAGAGTAAAAACTGGAGAGCAGCTATGTCCACCCAACTTGGTTAACCCATAGCTAACAAAATTAAGTCAATTATGTGAACTCACATAATACAGTACACTGAACCGTGCACTAACCAGACAAGATGCATTTGTTCAGATAAACTAAGAAGCCACTTTTTCCCGTAGAGAAAGCCAGAAAATGACATTTTAAAAAAATGAATTTATTTATTAGAAACATTTGAAAGAAACAGCACAAGTAATGAAGGAAGGAAGGAAGGAAGGAAGGAAGGAAGGAAGGAAGGAAGGAAAAGTGAGTGAGTGAGAAAGAAAGAAAGAAAGAAAGAAAGAAAGAAAGAAAGAAAGAAAGGAGAAATAAATAAATAAATAGGGGGAGGAAAGAAAGAAAGATGGAGGGAGGAGAGAGAAGGAGAAAAAGAAAGAAAGAAAGAAAGATGGAGGGAAGAGAGGGAAGGAAGAAAAGAAGGAAGGAAGGAAGAAAGAAAGAAAGAAAGAAAGAAAGAAAGAAAGAAAGAAAGAAAGAAAGAAAGAAAGAAAGAAAGAAAGAAAGAAAAATTTTCTTCAACTTGGCAGCTTTTAGAAATTTGAATTTCAACTCTCAGAATTCCGTGCTGCTGGTTGGGGAATAATTCTGGGCGTTGAAGTCCACACATGTTATAGTTGCCAAGTTAATGAAACACTGAAATCAGTATCAATAAATACACAGGGAGTTACAATTATCATGAAATAATTTTCACTCATTCACTATCGGGAACTAAGTTCGCTGAATCATTTTTTTTTAAAATAAAATCTCTTGTCAAAGCCTGCTGATATAAACCGTATCCCTTTATTTTTATTTCAGTTGCAAGGAACCAGGAAAAAAAAAACCAACAACCAAAACCCTCAAGGTTGCAAAGAAGACTTTGTATGACTATCCGTCTTAGGGTCCGTTTTTGTTTTTTTTTTTTGCGGGGTGTGTGTGTGATTTGATCCGGAGAAGCGAGCCGCACTTGCAACCTTGTTTTTCTGCGGAGCGTTGCGCTTTGGCACACGTCTTTCAGCAACCCGCCCTGGAGTCTTTAAATACTTTTTGCCAGCTTGGGCAGTTACAAAACAGCAAGGGTGGGGACCGCAATTTTTTTTTTTTCCTTCCCTCTCGCTTCTTTCGAGACAGAATTGCGAAGGCAGCCTGAAAGGGCGGCCCGCCAGCTTTTGGCTGAAACACAAGAGATTCACACAGAGAGACACACACGCGCGCACGCGCGCGCACGAGAGAACACGCCCAGCTGGCTGTCTACTACTGCTCCACGGGACTCTCTGCTTTAGAGAAAGCTTCAAATGACATCGGATTCTCCGGACAAGGCAGCCGTTCTCTTCCACCCGTTCTCTGCAGGCAGTGACCGAAAGACAGCAGTCCGGGGACACCTCTTGCAAGTGTCGGACGCCGCGGTGGTCTCCCTCGCAAGCCCGCTGGATCATGGAGCTCAACAACTCGTCTTCGGCCTACAACGGTGAGTGGGGGCTTCGCCCTGGTTCAAGGGGGTGGGGGCTGGTGCGATGCCTGCGTCTTCGGACAAAGCTGATGCAAACTCTAGAAGATCTGGGCGGGGGAAGGAGACAGAAGGAGAGAAGTGGGTGCGCTAAGTAGCTTCTTACGCCGGCAATGTTAAGGAGACTTTGGACATAGTGCGGTGTGTTGGGAACGCATCCATTTCGATGCTGTATTTTACTAGATCCCCTAAAATATTCTCTCTCTCTCTCTCCCTCCCTCCCTGGAAAACAGGTTCTTTCCTTCCTTCCTTCCTTCCTTCGTTTCTTCCTTCCCTCCCTCCCTCTCTCCCTTCCTTGTAAACACTTTCTTTCTTTCTTTCTTTCTTTCTTTCTTTCTTTCTTTCTTTCTTTCTTTCTTTCTTTCTTTCTTTCTTTCTCTTTCTTTCTCTCTTTCTTCCCCTTCTTCCTTCCCTCCCTTCCTGGAAAAATTTTCTTTCTCTTTCTTTCTTTCTTTCTTTCTTTCTTTCTTTCTTTCTTTCTTTCTTTCT
>JAKJMR010017835.1:153793-199693 GCA_024449315.1 Daboia siamensis
CTTTCTTTTCTTTCTTTCTTTCTTTCTTTCTCTCTCTCTCTCTCTCTCTCTCTCTCTCTCTCTCTCTCTCCCCCCCCCTCCTTCTTTCCTTCCTTTCCTCCCTCCCTGGAAGACAGTTTCTTTCTTTCTTTCTTTCTTTCTTTCTTTCTTTCTTTCTTCCTTCCTTCCTTCCTTCCTTCCTTCCTTCCTTTCTGTCTCTCTCTCTCCCTCCCTCCCTTTTCCCCCTCTTCCCTTCCCTTTCCCCCTCCCTCCTTCCACATTTTGCCAGAGTCACTTTTTATCTTTAAGTTATCTTTGTTTAACTTTTAAAGGAGTTTCATTGTGTTGCAAAGCACAGCTACAAATCGTTCCACACTTTCATTTTTGCAGAGAACTTTTTGTGAGCGGATAGAACAACTTGTCTACCAGCTTTATTTGAAAGGAAAAGGACAAATGGGTGCTAAAGAGGGGCGTTTCTCTACATCAAAACCTCTCTGAGCACTTCTTCTAATACAGCCAGTCCTTGACTTCCAGCAGTTCATTTAGAGACTGTTCGAAGTTACACTGAAAAAAGTGACTTACGACCATTTTTCACACAACCGTTGCAGCATCCCCGTGGTCGCATGATCAAAATTCAGACGCTTGGCAACTGACTCATATTTATGACGGTCGCAGTGTCCCGGGGTCACGTGATCCCCTTTTGTGACTTTCTGACAAGCAGTCAATGGGGAAGGCAGATTCATGTAACAACCGTGTGACTAAGTTAACAACTGCAGTGATTCACTTAACAACAGTGGCCAGAAAGGTCATAAAATGGGGCAAAACTCACTTAACAAATGTCTTGCTTAACAACAGAAATTTTGGGATCAACTGTGGTCAGATGTCAAGAACTACCTCTAATGTTACCGACCTGAGCTGGTGACCAGAGCTAGGGAAATCTTTGTACAGCAAGGACTTAACATAAAGTTAGATTTAAGTAATAGGTCTTAATAGCACAAAGAAATAAGCAAGTGGCTTCCATCTTTCATCACACCAATCATAACTTAAGGGTAGTCCTCAAGTTACGACTGTAATGGAGCACATCCATCACTATCATAACACTTTGACAGTCATAAAATGGGTCAGACATGTGACTGGCCAGATTTTACAGTCGTTTTTGTGGCAGTCATGAAGTGAATCACTGTGGTCATTAAGCAAATGTCTGGTCTTTTAAGTGAACGCTGTGGTCATTAAAGTGAACCAACTGAAAGTAAATGCTGATTTTCAGCAAAACTGTCACAAGGTGAGGGACTGCGTGATGCTGCAGCGGGTTGTAAATGCAACCTGGTGGTTGAGTGGCTTAAGCGCAGTCTTGTGAGCATGAGAGGAAGGGGCTTCAAATTTCGGCGATAAGTAACCCCTCATCAGAAGTCAGAATGGTCACATAAATAAAAAAAATGAATCAAACATTCTCAACACTGGTCAACCAGTGTATTCAAACCCTGACCCTTAACCCAAGCCAACCCCACCCTGAACCGCTAACCCCTAATCCTATCCCCTTACCCCACCCCTAACCCCTAAACCTAACCACAACCCTAACATTAAGCACAACAACACTAACACCATAACACTAAGAACACTTAACACTACCACCAATACTAACAATCGACAGCAACTCAAAAAAACCTTATCCTTAATCGCCAACCCGCTAAACCCACCCAAACACCCAACCCCAACGCAGGTCAACAATTGTCAGCAATACTCAACAGTAACCAATAACTGTGCAGAGTGATCAACAGTGGTCAACATAAATCAAACATTCTCAACATTGGTCAACCGACCTTGGAGGTCTTCTCAGGCAGGAAAGCCTAGCCTGAGAAGACAAGTGGCCTGAGAAGACAAGTAGCCTGAGAAGACAAGTAGCCTGAGAAGACAAGTGGCTGTCTAGTCTCTTCTTAAAAGCCTCCAGTGATGAAGCATCCACAACTTCTGGTGGCAAGGAGTTCCACTGGTTAATTGTTCTCCCTGTCAGGAACTTTCACCTTAATTCGAGGTTGCGTCTCTCTTTGATTACTTCACTCCGTTCATTTTTCTTGTCTTGCCTTCTGCTGTTTGACACCCTCTTCTTTGTAGTAGCCGCTGCTTTTAAGTCACCCGAGTCCTTTTTTCATTAAACTAGACGTACCCAGTTCCAGCAACCGTTCCTTGTATGTTTTAGCCTCCAGTCCCCTGATCATCTTTGTTGCTCTTCTCTTCTAGAGTCTCTCTCAACATCAAACCAAGTGTGGCCTTACCAAGGCATTGTAAAGTGGTATTAAGACTTCACGTGATCTTGATTCTATCCCTCTGTTAATACAGCCTATCACTGTGTCGGCTTTTTTGGGTTGCCCCTCTTCTTTTTTAACAAATAAAGGTACTCCTTATCCTTGCCACAGTCTCAGGCCTTGTCCGGAGAGCAGGCAACAAAGCAACCGAGACGAATGCCGAGTTCTCAGGAAAAGTTTAATGAAGAGAGCAAAACAAAATCCAACGGGAACAAAGCCAGCGTTGGCTGCTACCCGCAACCAACGCTGTTAAATACACGTTGCACGTACACGCCCACGCCCCACTCGACCACACCCATGTCTGTCCACCCCCTACTTAACGACCGCCCCTCCCAGTGACAGCCTTTCAAGTCCACTGCCGGCACCTGACGCCCAGCACTCTCCAGGTGAGTTCCCTCGCACAGGCCGGCCCCACCATCACCAAAACCCATCTCCGCACTCCTCCCCTGGGTCGGCACCCCCCCCCCCCGCCGTCCCTCAGGCACTGCCCCACCCCGCCCCGCCACGGGCCCCTACACCGCCAGACTGCCGGCGCTGCCGCGGCTTCCCCCCCACACCCAGCACCTCGCAGGCGGCTAGCCCCAAAACCAGCTCAGGGTCCGCCTCAGCAGCCGGCCTCTCCGCAGCCCCGAACTCAGGGCTCCCTGAGGCCGCCAACACCGGGAGAAAGAGAGCAGGCTGCTGTGCGCATGCGCTCGCCGCCGAAGCTCCAGCAGCCCTGGAGTGCACACGCGCGCGGCTCCCAGCTGGCCGCACAGCTCGATGTTGCCGCTGCTGCCTCCGGTCGGGGACGTAGGCGTGGGCGAGGAGTCGAGGAGCCAGTGAGAGGTGAGCCTGTGATATCGCAGGGTGTCGAGCCTGCGGGGCGCGACACACAGTTGTTAAGTGAATCCATGCAGTTGTTAAGTTAATCCCATGGTTGTTAAGTGAATATAGCTTCCCCATTGACTTTGTTTGGCAGAAGGTTTCAAAAGAGGATCACGTGACCCCAGGACACTGCGACCATCATAAATATGAGTCAGTTGCCAAGCATTCAGGTTTTGATGGTGTGACCATGGGGATGCTGCAACGGTCGTGAGTGTAAAAAACGGTCATAAGTCACTTTTTCATCACTGTTGTAACTTTGAATGGTCACTAAATGAACTGTCAAAGACCACCTGTGTTATTGCTCACCTGTCTTTGCCAGAGACACGTGCCAATGAGTTCTTTGTAATCATTTCTCTCTTTTTAGCTCCTTTTTGGAAAGGGAGAGGGCTACTTCAAGGCACTAAGGCAAGGGTGGGCAATTAATTTTCCCAACGCGTTCACATGAGAATAAGACTGTTGGGGGGGGGGGACGAACGAACACACTGAATTCTGTACAGTGTTAATTATATCACTTTATAAAAAGCAGCAAATTGAGTGGAGTGGTGGCCTAGCCACTCGGAAGGTTGAGAGTTCAGTCCTAAGTAGCGGCAGATATTTCTCTCCTAGGGGGCCAAGAGAAAATATCTGCTGTGAACTCTGCGTGGTGTCAGGAAGGGCGCCTGGCCAGTAAATGCTCAGCTTCATCCAGTTGCTCAGATTCTACCTGGAATTAAGGGTTGAAAGGTAAAGGTAAAGGTTCCCCGCACATGCATGCTAGTCGTTTCTGACTCTAGGGGCCGGTGCTCATCTCCGTTTCAAAGCCGAAGAGCCAGCGCTTGTCCGAGGACGTCTCCGTGGTCATGTGGCCGGCATGACTAGACGCCAAAGGCGCACGGAATGCTGTGACCTTCCCACCATAGTGGTCCCTATTTTTCTACTTGCATTTTTACGTGCTTTCGAACTGCTAGGTTGGCAGAAGCTGGGACGAGTAACAGGCGCTCACTCTGTTACGCGGCACTCGGGATTCGACCCGTCAAACTGCCGACCTTCTGATCGACAAGCTCAGCGTCCTAACCCACTGAGCCACCGTGTTTACAGGGTTATAAAAAGGCTTTTAAATGAAAAGGCAGTAAATGCTATGATTTTGATCAGCTGCAACTGGTAAGGATACACATTGCATCTTATTTACATTTGATCTCTAATTTCCAACTGACCTCACACAGGCCAGACAGGGAAATCAAAGGGCTAGATCAGGGGCCATAAAATGCCCAAATCTTCCCTAAGGGAAGCTACTGATAGAAAAGCTGTTTTTCTTCTGGGATGTCTCAAAATTCTGACCTTGGGAAAAAAGAATTGAATCCTCAAAAGGGAACATATCTGACCTACCTATCAGGAAGTGTCATTTATTTGATAATTGAACAATTGCACTGTGTTGATTGCTTTTTAGCATTTTTTTAGGCATCTGGCACCTGTGCCAAGAAGATTGTGTATGTGTTTGTGTTGGTGCCTGTAGGTATAAATATGCATGGGTTCCACAATCTCTATGGCTTCCTTTGCATAGAATGGGCAAGTCTGAATCACCCTCATGCTGGAGGGTGATACCCATGCAAATAGTCCTCGATTTACGACCACAGTTGAGCCCAAGATTTCTGTTGCTAACTGAAACATTTGTTGAGTTTGCTCCATTTTACGACCTTTCTTGCCGCGGTTGGTAAGTGAATTACCACAGGTGTTGTGGATGCTTAAGTGAATCTGGCTTCCCCCATTGCCTTTGCTTGCCAGAAGGTTGCAAAAGGGGAATCATGTGACCCCGGGACACTGCAGTTGTCCTAAATACGAGTCAGTTGCCAAGCGTCCGAACTTTGATCACCTGACCGTGCAGATGCTGCAATGATTGTGTGAAAAATGGTCGTAAGTCACTTTTTTCCAGTGCTGTTGTAACTTCTAACAGTCACTATACAAACTGCTGTAAGTCGAGGATTGTTGTTAGTTGCGAAGTCGTGTCCGACCCATCGTGACCCCATGGACAACGTTCCTCCAGGCCTTCCTGTCCTCTACCATCTTCTGGAGTCCATTGAAGCTCACGCCTACTGCTTCAGTGACTCCATTCAGCCACCTCATTCTCTGTCGTCCCCTTCTTCTCTTGCCCTCCACCTTTCCCAGCATTAGGCTCTTCTCCAGTGAGTCCTTCCTTCTCATTAGGTGGCCAGAGTATTTGAGTTTCAACTTCAGGATCTGGCCTTCTAAAGAGCAGTCTGGGTTGATCTCCTCTAGGACTGATCGGTTTGATCGCCTTGCAGTCCAAGGGACTCGCAGGAGTCTTCTCCAGCACCATAGTTCAAAGGCCTCAATTCTTTGGCGCTCAGCCTTTCTTATGGTCCAACTTTCACAGCCATACATTGCAACTGGGAATGTTGAGGATTACCTGTGTAAGAAAGAACAGATCCTGAGCACGCAAGAGGAACACAAGAGGAGGCGGGATCCATGTTCTTGGGGAAAAATAGTGATAACAGAGCATTTTCACCTCCCATTATTTCATAGACCAGAGGTCCCTAACCCCCAATCCATGCATCGACACCTGTTCTCAGCATGTCAAAAAATGGTCCACACAAACAGGTGAAACCCCATCCACCAGATGCAGGCAGCACATGGAACCACATCCCCTCCAATTCACAGAAAAACCTCTCTTCATGGAACTGGTCCCTGGTGCCCAAAAGATTGGGGGTCGCTGCTGTAAAATATGTTTCTGAAACTTGGCAACTTTAATATGTGTGGACTCCCAGAATTCCCCATGTCAGATATGCAGCCAGTATGCCTGACAATTTCCCAAATGAATGGCTCTTGTCATGTACTGCCTCCTGGTGGTTGAATATATGTAAAACCTCATGCAGGATATATAGGCCGTCCTTGGTTTACAGCCATAATTGAGGGTCTGATCTGGGTTAGTCACTGGGATCGGAGGTTTTCCGAGCTTTCGGAGTTGTGCTGGAGCCCACCTTTGGGGCTCTCTAGCAGATTGTGTACTGTTCTGTGTGTGGTATTTATGGAGCCTGTTGTTGTATGTTGCTTTTTAAGATGTTGATTGGAAAGCCACATATGCCAGGCACAAGAAATACCACACATAGAACAGCACACACTGCTAGAGAGAAATTTCCCTAACATGGGCTCCAGAACGAGTCCAATCTCTGATCCCAGTGACTGACCCAGATTGGATCCTGCAACGTTATCCTGGGACACATATTTTTGCCTTCATTCGCAACCAAAATTTCTCTTTGCCAAGCAAAACAGCCATTAAGCGACTTTTGCCTCATGTTATGACATTTTGTGCCATAGTTCAATGTTTCTCAAAACCCTGGCAATTTTAAGATGGGTGGAACTTTCAGCAAAGCTGGCTGGGGAATTCTGGGAGTTGAAGTCCACCCATCTTAGAGTTGCCAGGGTTTTGAGAAACGCTGGTAGAGTTTTAAATTAACTCAGTCACTGCAATTGTTAAGTTAATAGCGTGACGGACCCTGTAATCCCTGAATTCAGTTAAAAAATAAAAAATAAAATAAAATAGCCATAGTTCACATGCTGGAATTCTTGTATTCCTAGAGATGCCCCTTGAATCTCAGTGAGTCTTGTTGAAGAGACTGTGAGATTCCTGCTTAGAATCCTTTTAGTTTATGCAGCTGCTAAAAAGCCATACTCTTAACACCGTTGTGCATCTGTGCTGTTTTGTCTCTCTTTTCTGTCTGTCTGTCTATCTCATCTATCTATCTCATCTATCTATATCTATCATCTATATATCTTTTTCTCTATATTTATCATCTTATCTATCTATATCTATCTGTCTCTATCTATCCATATCTGAAAGGGACGCGGTGGCTCAGTGGGTTAAGACGCTGAGCTTGTCGACCAGAAGGTCGGCAGTTTGGCGGGTCGAATCCCGAGTGCCGCGTAGCAGAGTGAGCGCCTGTTACGCGTCCCAGCTTCTGCCAACCTAGCAGTTCGAAAGCACGTGAAAATGCAAGTAGAAAAATAGGGACCACTACGGTGGGAAGGTAACAGTGTCCCGTGTGCCTTTGGCGTCTACTCATGCCGGCCACATGACCATGGAGACGTCCTCGGACAAGCGCTGGTTCTTCGGCTTTGAAACGGAGATGAGCACCGGCCCCTAGAGTCGGAAACGACTAGCACGCATGTGCGGGGGAACCTTTACCTTTACCTTATCCATATCTATCTCTATCTCTACCATCTATCTATATCTATCGTATATATCTATCTATATCATCTATATCTATTTATCATCTACTATATCATGTATCTATCTGTTTCTATCATGTATCTATATTTATCATCTATCTATCTATATCTGTCTATCATGTATCTATCTGTCTCTATCATGTATCTATATGTATTTATCTATCTGTCATGTATCTATTATGTATCTATCTGTATCTATCTATCATGTATCTATCTACCATCTATCTATCATGTATCTGTATCAATTATGTATCTATATCTATCATGTATATCTATAATAATAAATAATAAACCTTTATTGTCAAAGTACAACATGTGTACATTGAGATTAGCTGAGCCTCCCCCAGTGCTCTCTCCCCCCAACACACAGTGACAACAAACCCTCCATCCTACCACACCATGTGAACCAACTACACCACACACCAGCCTCCCAAGTCAATTCTGCATAAGATTATGTCCCATTTAAAAGCCTAACAGCCCACGGATAAAAGCAATTTTTCAGCCTGTTGGTACGGCTGGCTATATTCCTGTATCTCCTACTGGATGGTAGGAGAGTAAATAGATACTGTCCAGGGTGTGAGTCATCCCTGAGAATCTTCCTCACTCTTCCAAGGCAACGAACCCTGGCGATGTCATCCAGTGGTGTCAGGGAACAGCCCACAATGTCTTGTGCTGTGCTCATCATGTCATCATGTCTATCTGTATCTATCTATCTATATCTATATATCTCTCATGTATCTATCTGTCTGTCTAATCTATCATCTATATTGTCTATCATTTATCATTATCTCTCTCTCTTGTTAGTAACCAAGTTATTAACCCAGTTGTTAAGTGAATCTGGCTTTCCCATTGATTATGCTTGTTAGTAGGCACAAAAGAGGATCACCTGACCTAGGGACAGAAACGATCATAAATATGAACCAGTTGCCAAGTATTTGAATTTTGATCATGCGATCATAGGTCATAACTTTGAAAAACGGTCATAAGCTACTTTTTTCAATGCCATTGTAACTTTGAATGGCCACTAAACGGACTGTTGCAAGTCAAGGGCAACCTGTATTTACAATTCACTACAACTGTTTTGATTCGCTTAATAATCGTGGCATAAAAGGTTGTAAACTAATGAGTAAAAATTTAATTGCTTTCCAGAAATATAAAGAAATTTATTTCACCCTCCCTGACTTAGGATATAAATGAAGGGCTGTAAGAAAATGATGGATTCTGTGTTGCTACTCAGAACTACTCATTAGTTTACTATTTTAATGCATTATTGAAAAGAAAAAAAAGTTTCTTTCAAGTAGTGCATCTATGACTAGCTTGATTGCTCAGCAGCGAGACCCTGGTGAAGCGGGCACAGCAGCGCCTGCATTTTGTGCGTCGCATGAGAAAAGCACATCTTCCCTCCCCTTCCTACAGATGATCGAGAGCATCCTGTCATAACAGCATCACAGTCTGATCTGGAAGCATTGCTGCTTCAGACAGGAAGGCAGTGCAGAGAGTGGTGAGGACAGCAGAAAAGATCATTGGCAGTTCGCTCCCTCCCATCCAGGACATAGCACAGAAGCGTTGCTTGAGAAAGGTCTGCAAGACTGTCTGGGATGCTACACACTTCTCTATGATTGGCCCTCCTTGTTACCTTCTGAGAGGAAGGGGCTTTGTGGTATCCGAAGCAGAACATCCAGATTCAGCCACAATTTTGCTCCATATAGCATCAAATTTATGAACTCACAAGTTTCCTTTTTCTGTTATATACCCCGCTATATATATATGGGGTATATGGCAACAGAATTTCATTTTTAATGTGGGCCAGTGTGCTCATAGCAAAAAAAAATGACAATAAAGGTTACCTTATCTATGACAGTGAGTTTTTGAGTGATGGCAAAATTGAAGAATCAAATTATTCTGGCTTCTTTTTTCCCCATGGAACAAAAGTAATTTAAAGATCAGTGTTTCCCCCCTGCCCCCCCCCCCCACTTTTTATTTTTGTCTCTCTCTCAAAAAAAATAATAATTGTAAAATAGGGTAAACAAAAGGTTGCCTCACTTACGACCGTCACGATATATGATGGAAATAATGGGCTCGATTGTGGTTATAAGTCGAGGACTACCTGTACATTGTTTAGTAAAACCATTGCCAACAGTTCCACAAGGTGGAGCCCGTGGTTTATAATTCTAAAAGCATATAAATCAATTCAGCCTCTTGGGGTTTGTGATTTATTTTTTTTAACTTGGAGGATGAATTTGTTTCACAAGAATGACGCTGCATAAGATAAGCCCACTAGTGGGAAACTGCTTATAATTACAACAGAATAACAGAATAACTTTGGCCACCTAATGAGAAAGAAGGACTCACTGGAGAAGAGCCTAATGCTGGGAAAGGTTGAGGGCAAGAGAAGAAGGGGACGACAGAGAAGGAGGTGGCTGGATGGAGTCACTGAAGCAGTAGGCGTGAGCCTAAATGGAGTCCAGAAGGTGGTAGAGGACAGGAAGGCCTGGAGGAACATTGTCCATGGGGTCACGATGGGTCGGACACGACTTCACAGTTAACAACAACAACAAACAGAGTTAGAAGGGACTGTGGAGATTTTTGTAGTACTCCTTTTAAAAACCTTCAGTGTGTTGAAATACCCACAACTTCTGGAGGCAAGCTATTCCACTGGGTAATTGTTCTCATTGTCAGGTGGCTTCTTTCTTCGTTCAATTTCTATCCATTGCTTCTTTTTCTGCCTTCTGGTGCTTTGGAAAATAAGTTGACAACCCCCCCTCCCCCATTTGTGGCAGCCCCTCAAATACTGGAAGACTGTTATCATGTCCCCCCTCGTCCTTCTCGTCATTAAAGTAGACATACCCAAAGATTGAGGGCAAGAGAAGAAAGGGACGACAGAGAATGAGGTGGCTGGATGGAGTCACTGAAGCAGTAGGCGTGAGCTTAAATGGACTCCAGAAGATGGTAGAGGACAGGAAGGCCTGGAGGAACATTGTCCATAGGGTCGCGATGGGTCGGACACGACTTCGCAACTAACAACAACAACCCAATTCCAGTTTTAGCCTCTAGTCCCCTTAACCATCTTTGTTGCTCTTCTCTGCACTCTTTCTAGAGTCTCAACACCTTTTTTATATTGTGGTGGCCATTCATAAAGAGCCACTGATGAAGATAGAAGGAGCCACCAAAAATAGGAGAATAAAATTGCCACACACCCTGATTCTGAAGTGAAGCTTATACTGGACAGAAGTGGAAATCCTCAAATGCGGGGATTGTCAGCTCATGCCTGTTTTTAAATTACAGGTGGTCCTTGACGTACAACAGTTCACTTAGTGACTGTTCAGTTACAGTGGCACTGAAAAATGTGACTTGTCACCGTTTTTCACACTTATGACCGTTGCAGCATCCCCATGTTCACCTGATCAAAATGGTAACTGAGTCATATTTATGATGGTGGCAGTGTCCCCGGGTCACATGACCTCTTTTGCGACCTTCTGACAAGCAAAGTCCATAAGGGAAGCCAGATTCATTTAATGACTGTGTGACTAACTGAACAACTGCAGTGATTCAGTTACCGAATTATGGTTGAGGACTACCTGTTTTGTCGAAAAATTAATCCATGTGCCATGTCTTCAGAAGTACTTCTTTAAACAGCAAAATAAGTAAGTAAGTAAGTAAATAAGTAAGAAATACAGTATTTGATAGTTCCATATCCACCTAAAGCACATTATTTAAAGAAAAATAGACCAACCTTTATTTCACTTTGTTAGCCCAAATTTTTTGCTACCAGAAACGAATACGTCTCACCTCCTATAGTTTATAATCAGCCTTAATTAATACTTTCAGACTTTAATGACATTATAGCAGTGTTCCAATATTTAAGGAGCTGTCACAAAGAAGAGGCAAGGGGGGGTCAACCTCCAAAGTGTTTGAAGACGGGACAAGAAGAAATGGATGGAAACTAATCAAGGAGAGAAGCAGCCTGGAACTAAGGAGAAACTTCCTGACTGTTAGAACAATTAACCAGTGGAACGACCTGCCTGCAGAAGCTGTGAAGTCTTTAAGACACTGGAAGTCTTTAAGAAGAGACTGGACAGCCATTTCTCTGAAATGGTATAGGGCTTCCTGCCTGAGCAGGGGGTTAGACTAGAAGACCTCCAAGGTCCCTTCCAACTCTGTTATTCATGCACAGCATACTGTACTAGGAAAGTAATTTGGTATGGTAAGTAGCTTGCAAGCCTAGTGGCCAGAGATAGATACATGGCTGGGAAACGCTGGGAGTCGAAGTCCACTCCTCTTAAAGTTACCAAGGTTGAGAAACTTTTTGCCATAGATGAATTTCTTTCTAAAATGCAGAACGAATCATTTCTATCGCCAAGCCATTGGTTTTCCACAAGTTACTCATTTGAAGACAAGTTCCTCAAGGATGTAGGTTAGCATGAATAAAGATGACAGGATAATAAGCTAGGTAGCATTTTTTTTTAACTACATCACTGCATCATATGACAATCATTCAACATGGATCTACCATCAGACAGAATGCTGAAACAAGGAAAAAGATCTTATCACGTCAGCTACCTATCGAATATCACAAGGAAGAATGAATCACGGATGAACAATGACTTGATCTTGCCTTCAAGAGTATCGGAATTATAATTCCTAGAATTTTTGAGGATATGTCACTGGGCCGAGTTGCTTAGGGAGCTGTGAAGGTAGTCCTCGATTTACAACCACAACTAAGTCCAAAATTTCTGTTGTTAAGCAAAAGAGTTGCTGAGTGAGCTTTGACCCATTTTGCAACATATCTTGCACAGTTGTTAAGTGGATCACTGCAGTTGTTAAGTGAGTCACATGATTGTTAAGCGAATCTGGGTTTCCCCATTGACTTCATTTGTAAGAAGGTCTCAAAAGGGGATCACATGACCCCAGGACACTGCAACCGTCATAAAGAGGAGCCAGTTGCCAAGTGTCCAAATGTTGATCACATGACCATGGGGATGCTGCAGTAGTTGTAAGGGTGAAAAACAGTCGTAAGTCATTTTTTTCAGTGCTGTTGTAACTTAGAATAGTCATTAAACAAATGGTTGTTTTAAGGTGAGGATTACGTGTAACTCAAGTACAATCACTAAACGTTCAGTTGGTCGGTTCTACAGAATTTGGAATATGAAACTTGCAATGGTTTTAAAGTCTACAGCAATGCTTCTGAACTCCAGCAAGTTTAAGATATAACGATTATAGCAGTGTTCCAATATCTAAGGGGCTGCCCCAAAGAAGAGGGAGTCAAGCTATTCTCCAAAGCACCTGAAAGCAGGACAAGAAGCAACGGATGGAAACTAGTCAAGGAGAGAAGCAACCTAGAAATAAGGAGAAACTTCCTGACAGTGAGAACAATTAAATAGTGGAATGGCTTGCCTTCAAAAGTTGTGGCTGCTCCGTTATCAGAGGCTTTTAAGAAGAGTCTGGACAGCCATTTGTCTGAAATGGTGTAGGGTTTCCTGCTTGAGCAGGGGATTAGATCAGAAGATCTCCTGGGTCCTTTTCAACTCTTGTTATTCTGTTAAAAATGGATGGGCTACAACTCCCAGAATTACCCAGCAAGCATTGGAGTTGTTGAAGTCCACAAGTCATAAAAGAGCCAAGTTTGAAGACTGCTGCTTTATGATTTGATGGTGCAGAATGGGTGCACTGGATATGATCATTTTTTAGGTGTGTGTGTGAAAGAATGTAATGGCAAATTTCTCCTCCCCACCTATTTTTTAAAAATATAAACAGGTCCTCCAATCATCACAAACATCTTTGAATCTTTATGATATGGTAAAAATGGGAATATGGAATTGGGGCGTGCCATTCGTAAGGGACAAATATTGCTTACTTGAATTAACGAGGACAGTGAGTTAAGTGAAACAGAACATCCCTTCCCCCAGCAATCTAAAAATTATAGGGTTATGAGTGCATGTAACATAGATGTATGTGTGTACAAGACTGTCAAGCAAAATCAAGCTTTTAATAGCGGGTGCCACACAAAGTGTACTAACCAAACAGGTGGTAAGAAAGTAGGGGAACTCAGGCACCACACAGTTTATGTAGAAAGTAAACACAGGGTCAGTCATAAAGGACTCAAATGTCTATACACCAATGCACAGAGTATGAACAGTAAACAGGGTGAACTAGAAATTCAGGTAAATGAGGACAGATGTGATATTGTTGCCATTACAGAAGCATGGGATGAAATCCACAAATGAAACACACAGCTAGAGGGATTTAAATTATCTAAAAGAAACAGACCAAACAAAAGAGGAGGTGGAGTTGCTCTACAGAAATAAAGCAAAACAATGACGAAAACTGTCTTGAATGCATTTGGGTCAATATAAAAGGGGGGAAAATGACATTGCCATAGGTGTATACTATAGGCCGCCCAACCAAGCAGAGGAAATAGATGAACTTTTTGCTAGTCAGCTAACTAAGGTATGTAGGAAACACATCACAATAGTAATGGGGGACTTTAATTACCCTGACATCAACTGGGAGACAAACTCTGCATCAAGTGGAAGATCAAACAGATTCCTGACAAACCTAGCAGACAACTTTCTCTCCCAAAAAGTAGAGAAGGGAACTAGGGGATTAGCCATATCGGATCTAATCCTCACTAACAGAGATGAAATGATAGAAAATGTTGAAGCCACAGGATCCTTGGGGGGGAGTGATCATGCAATATTAGAATTCAACATTATGGAAGCACAAGCAATAGAACACAGCCAAACTAGAGTCTTGGAGTTTAAAAGAGTTAATTTCAATAAACTTAGAGAGGGCTTGGGAAAGATTCCATGGATGAGAATCCTAAAGGGGAAAACAACCCAAGAAACTTGGGAAATTTTGAAAAGTGAGATAATAAAGGCCCAGTCTAGTACAATACCAACAAAGAAGAAAAATAACAGTTCTCAAAAGAAACCAGCATGGCTGCATAAAGAACTCTCTGATAAATTGAAAGATAAAAAGGACAAGTATAAGAAGTGGAAAGAGGGGCACATAACTAAGTCAGAATATCAGCAAACAGCCCGTGGCTGCAAAGACGAAGTGAGGAAAGCTAAGGCTCAAAATGAACTAAGGCTTGTGACCAAAGTCAAAAATTAAAAAAAAGCTTCTTTCAACATATAAAAAACAAAAAAAAAGTTAAGGAAATGATTGGTTCATTAGTGGGGGAAAGTGGCAAGAAGGTGACAAGCAACAGGGAACTATTTAACTCGTTTTTTGCATCTGTCTTTACACAAAGGGAAAAAACAGTCCAACCTACCCAAACCAGTACCATAAAAAACAGAATAGAAACGCAAGTTAAGATAGGCAAGAAAATGGTAAGTGAGCACCTGTCCAGCCTAGACGAGTTCAAATCACCAGGAGCAGATGGATTACACCCCAAGGTTCTCAAGGAACTGGCAGACGTGATCTCAGAACCACTGAACTATATTTTTCAAAGATCCTGGAGCACTGGGGAACTACCAGAGGAGTGGAAGAGAGCTGATGTAGTTCCCATCTTCAAAAAAGGGGAAAAAATAGATCCAGGAAACTACAGACCATCAGCCTGACCTCAATACTTGGGAAGATTCTGGAAAAGATAACAAATTAGCAAACAACTATAGGCAAACAAAGTCATTACTAAAAGCCTACATGGGTTTGTAAAAAATAGATCATGCCAGACAAACCTTATTACATTCTTTGACCAAGTGACAAAATTAGTGGACCAGAGGAATGCTGTGGATATAATTTACTTGGACTTCAGTAAGGCGTTTGATAAAGTAGATCACAACCTACTACTTGATAAGATAGAAAAATGTGGGTTAGACAGCATCACCATCAGATGGATTTGTAGTTGGCGGACTGGCCGTACTCAGCATGTGGTCCTCAATGGAACCTCATTTACATGGAAGGAAGTGTGTAGTGGGGTGCCCCAGGGCTCTGTTCTGGGCCCAGTGCTCTTCAACATCAACAATTTGGATGAGGGGATAGATGGGGAACTCATCAAATTTGCAGACGACACCAAGCTGGCAGGAATAGCCCACACTCCAGAAGACAGGCTTAAGATACAGGAGGATCTGGGCAGACTTGAACACTGGGCACTATCTAACAAAATGAAATTCAATGGTGAAAAAAAGTAAGGTTCTACATTTAAGCAAGAAAGACCAAATGTGCAGGTATAGTATAGGTGGTACCTTGCTCAATAGTAGTAACTGTGAGAGGGATCTCAGAGTCCTAGTGGACAATCACTTAAATATGAGCCAGCCGTGTGCTGCAGCTGCCAAAAAAGCCAACACAGTGCTAGGCTGCATTAACAGAGGGATAGAATCAAGATCATGTGAAGAATTAATACCACTTTACAATGTCTTGGTAAGGCTGCACTTGGAATACTGCATTCAGTTTGGTCAACATGATATAAAAAAGGTGTTGAGACTCTTTCTAGAGAAAAGTACAGAGAAAAGCAACAAAGATGATTGGGGGACTGGAGGCTAAAACATATAGGAAATGGTTGCTGGAATTGAGTATGTGTAGTTTAACGAAGAGAAGGGTGAGGGCAGACATGATAGCAGTGTTCCAATATCTCAGGGGCTGCCCCAAAGAAGAGGGAGCCAAGCTGTTCTCCAAAACACCTGAAAGCAGAACAAGAAGCAATGGATGGAAACTAGTCAAAGAGAGAAGCAACCTAGAACTAAGAAACTTCCTGACAATTAGAACAACTAACCAGTGGAACAACCTGCCTCCAGAACTGGTGAATGCTCCAACACTGGAAGCTTTTAAGAAAAGACTGGACAGCCCTTTGTCTGAAATGGTATAGGGTTTCCTGCCTGAGCAGGGGGTTGGATTTTGATGACCTCCAAGGTCCCTTCCAACTTTATTATTATTATTATTATTATTGTTGTTGTTGTTGTTGTTGTAGTAGTAGTAGTAGTAGTAGTAGTAGTAGTAGTAGTAGTACAATGGCATGAATGGAAAGAATACAGGTACTGCTTGACTTACAAAGTTCATTTAGTGACTATTCAAAGTTACAATGGCACTGAAAAAAGTGACTTATGACCGTATTTCACACTTAAGACCATTGCAGCATCCCCACGATCACGTGATCAAAATTCAGATGCTTGGCAATTGACTCATAGTTATGACGGTTGCAGTGTCCCAAGGTCACGTGATCCCCTTTTTCGACCTTCTGACAAGCAAACTCGATGGGGGAAAACCAGATTCACTTAACAACCATGTCACTAACTTAACCACCATGGTGATTCACTTAACAACTGCGGCAAGAAATGTTGTCAAATGGAGCAAAATCCACTTAGCGAAAGTCTCACTTACCAACAGAAATTTTGGGTTCAATTTGATCAAAAGTTGAGGACTAACCTCTATTTGAATGTACGAGTCTTGATAGAAGAGAATATTTGTAACTTATGGTTGAACTGTGGGGTCTTTTGTACTCTCTGTGCTTGGTTGCTTTCTTGCGGATGGTTAATCACCAAATTAGCAATGTCTGACTGATGATGTTGCCTACTTTGGTGATGAAACGTCTGCAGAAAAACAACTAGGTCCAGAGAGCATCAAGGACCCCACGTCTGTTGGTCCTTCGAGGTAATCCAGACAAAAAGCACAATAAATTCTAGCTCTATCTTTATTGTAAGGCCCGGTGAGGCTGAATTGTGGTCATAAGTTGAGAACTAACTGTATTGTTCCCCCCCTCCATGGGTGTCTGTGACTCTGAATTCCTGCCTCATTGGTACAGGTCATCCTTGACTTACAACATTTCATTTAGTGACCATTCAAAGTTATAATGGTACTGAAAAAAGTGATTTATGACCAGTTTTCACACGACTGAAACTTGGTAGCTGATTCATATTTATGACAGTTGCAGAGTTCCGGGGTCACGCGATCCCCTTTTGTGACCTTCCAACAATCAAAATCAATGAGGGAGCCAGATTCACTTAGTAACTGTGTTGCTAACTTGACAACTGCAGTGATTCATTTAACAACTGCGGCAAGGGGCTGTAAGTGAAAGATTATCTATATTCAGCTGCTTCTGGATCAATTCCCAACCGTTTATGATGTCAGCAGCAAAGTTGGGGTGGCGCTTTGCAAAAAGATTGAAGCTTCATTGGCTCAGAAAATTGTGTAGTTGGCTTGCTTGCACACTCTGATGTTGTCTGATGCCTGGAAGAATCCAGCTGCTACTTCCTGGTTCACATTTAAAAATATAAGATAAGCTGTTCACCCTTGTTTGATTCAGGATCTGCCCAGTTAAGTCATTGATGTTCTAAGGAGAAATGTGGAAGAGAGATCTATAGAAAGAAACTTGGAGAAGATTTTGCTTTAGTAATGAGTTGCAGATGTACAAGCTTGCAACATGGCATTGTTGATAATCTCTTAATTGTTTATTTATTTATTTATTTTATTTTATTCAATTTATTCAATTTAATTGTTGTTTGTACAATGGTTCTTCCTATCGATTCTGATTCCTGGCAAGTACATCCAAGACAACTCTGTGCTATTATCTTGGCAACATTTTTGGAAGTCTTATCCAAAACCACCGCCTGGGATTCCAACTCACCTGGATCTTTTCATGCTCAAGACAAGACTTAACTCATGTCTCCCAGCTTTTAATCCAGAACCTTCAACCATTACATACCCCAAGTTCTTTGCTTGACTCCATGGGTAATAAAATCACTCCATCTCTACAGAGGTAGCCCTTGACTTATGGCGACAATTGAGCGCAACATTTCTGTTGCTAAGTGAGACATTTGTTAAGAAAGTTTTGCCCCATTTAATGACCTTTCTTGTCACAGTTGTTAAATCAGGGGTGTCAAACTCAATTTCATTGAGGGCCGCATCAGCATTGCGGTTGCCCTCAGGGGGCCTGAGTGGGTGTGGTCTACTGGGTGGGCATGGCCAGCTCTACATCATTCGCATCAAGGGTGCCTATGGGGGCCTGGGCAGGAGTGGGACAGATCTGAGGGTCTCTGGCAGGAGGAGGGTCTCTGGGCCAGGGCCAAGGCAATGGGGGCCGTTCCCTCACTGTTTTCAGGATGGCTTCGCGGGCCGCATGAAAGCACTTCGCGGGCCGGATCTGGCCCCCGGGCCTTGTGTTTGACATGTCTGTGTTAAATGAATCACTGAGTAACATGGTTGTTAAATGAATCTGGCTTCCCCCATTGACTTTGCTTGTCAGAGGGCTGCATCATGATGCTGCAGCTGTCATAAATACGAACCAGTTGCCAAGCGCCTGAATATGACCATGAGGATGGTGCAATGGTTGTAAGTGTAGAAAACAGTCATAAGTCATTTTTTTTAATGCTGCCATGAGTTCTGGGAGTTGAAGTCCAATCTTGCTGATTTGGGAATTCTGGGAGTTGAGGTCCACTTGTCTTAAAAATGGCCAGAGTTGAGAAACATCGCAAGAATTACAGATCTGTATTCCCACTGATTACAAAATTTACCATCATACAAGGATAATTCGGAAATAAACCTCCGTTTGGTTATCCATGACAGACATCCGCAGATACAGAAGTTTTATTATATGCATTAGGAAACTACAACATTGCATTACTTTTTGACGTAATTGCCATTCAAATTGAGGCACGTGTCATAACGTTTTACAAGGTTTGAAATTCCTTAGTAGCAGCTGCTCGGCGCCAAATCTGGGCTGTGCCGGGGGGGGGCGTGATCAAAAACATCCCAACGGAACTGCTTCAAAAGTTCTTGGATGCGTCTGGCAGTGTGTGGGTGAGCATTGTTGTGGACCAACACCACACCGGAAATGGTGCCATAGAAAATCCCGCCAAATGTGAAGAGGCCCAAGACGTACGGCTAGTGAAGTTCATGGAGCATGGTTCGACCATCAGTTCAGAAGTCTACTGTGAAACGTTACAAAAACTCAGATGAGCCATCCAGAACAAGTGTCAGGGCCTGCTGACTTCCTGTGTGGTGTTGGTCCACGACAATGCTCACCAGCACACCGTTGGACACACCCAAGAACTTTTGAAACAGTTCCGTTTGGAGGTTTTTGATCAGATTTGGCACTGAGTGACTACAACTAAAGAATTTCAAACCTTGTAAGACGTTACGACAAGTGCCTCAATGTGAATGGCGCTTATGTTTAAAAGTAATGCAATGTCTTAGTTTTCTAATGTGGATAATAAAAGTTCTGTGTCTGTGAGTGTCTGTCATTGATAATCAAATTATTTCCGAATTGCCCTCTTAATTAACCCTCATACTGAGGCTTTTGTTCTCAACTACCATTAAAAATCCCTTCCACTTTTCTGATTACATAGCCGCCTTAATTTTCCATTCTGTTTTGTCACTTTTCTTCGTTCTACCTTCCTGACAAGGTTGTGATGAGAAAATTCAGAGGAATATTGCTACGGGACAACTGTTAAGAGAAAGCTTCCCATAATCCCGTTCTTTTTTTTTCCCGTACAGGAAAGGAAATAAATACAGTCAGTCAATGTCGCCATCCTGGCTTTGTTCTGTTTCCTACCTTAGAAAAATCCCCAGTTAGGAACGCAGAGACCTGAAATCCACCCTGTCATTTCTGTTTCTCTGTTGTGTCACGTGGAAGCCAATTCAGCTTTAATTGCTTTTGAACTTCAGCCATGCCTTGATTGTGCAACCAGTGCCTTTAGCCTCTTTCACCTCCTCCTCCTCCTCTCATACTCCTCCACAGTGGTGTTTCGGTTGCCAGCTGCTTTTTCGTCCCACAAGAAGGACTTGGTGGCTTCACAGTTCCCTTGGGAAGCTTTTAAGGGAGTTCCTAATGTACACGGGAACTCAGGTGTCTCCCCCTGGGGCACGATGCAATGCTTCAGGAAACAGCCCAAACGCAGCAGATCCCAAGAAATTCAGCTCATGGAAGAGAGTCGAAAAATAGCTGCTCTGAACGGGCAAAGGCTGGGTAAGGCTTGCCAATTGCCCTGGCGGATCCAGGGCGGTTTTCACCTCTCCGGTTCACCTTTTAAGTCAACAGCCTCGAAGTCAGATTTTAATCTTGCAAAGATTGTTTTCCTTCTTTCGTGCAGGTGTTCATTGGGATTTGGGACCCATCGTCTGTGAAGGCAATCGTGATTGTGGTTATTGTTGGTCAGAAAGAGCCAAGAGGAACTCTCTGAGTGGGCTGCCGTGTTTGTTTGACTTCATGCAGTGCCCAAATAGTTGTTGTGATTACGGCTGCGTTGAACGAAGAATTGTTCTGATATAATAATAGCCTGAGACAGGAAATCTCACTTTACTTGTGTGTATGTGGGGTGGGGGGGGATGGGGGGGGTAGTTGAGATTGCTGTGAATCTGATTGCTTTGCTGGGTTGATTCTGTGTTTTCTGGACTTATTTGTGGTAACGCTTAGAGAAACAAGGGCAAAAGTTTTCCTGTGCTGCAGATTTTTGCAACCTTTGCTGTAAAAGTATCTGCATAATCTTGGTTTGTAAGAAGTTATGTTGGAAGAGTATGAAAGTAAAGATTTCTTCCAGCTGAGCTGGTGATTTCACGGATATGTAGTTTTCTTGGCAGTTGTATCAGTGTAGATGGCATCTTTTTTCTGGAATAAGTACATATATTGACTTAAAAGGTAAAGGTAAAGGTTCCCCCGCACATGTGTGCTAGTCGTTTCCGACTCTAGGGGCCGGTGCTCATCTCCGTTTCAAAGCCAAAGAGCCAGCACTTGTCTGAGGATGTCTCCGTGGTCATGTGGCCAGCATGACTAGACGCCAAAGGCGCATGGAGCGCTGTTACCTTCCCACCATAGTGGTCCCTATTTTTCTACTTGCATTTTTACGTGCTTTCAAACTGCTAGGTTGGCAGGAGCTGGGACGAGTAACAGGCGCTCACTTTGTTACGGGGCACTCAGGATTCGACCTGCCAAACTGCCAACCTTCTGATCGACAAGCTCAGCGTCCTAACCCACTGAGCCACCACGTCCCTATATTAACTTACAGTCTAGCTAATGCCCTTGGGATTTCTGAGTGGTCTCCCATCCAAATACTAAATCAGGTCTGATTCTTCTTACCTTTGGGTGGCCGACAATATTAAGTATGTGTTAAATTACAAAAACATCTTGAGGCTCTGACGTTTTGTTAGTTGTTTTTTTTAAGAGAGGAAAATCAGCTTCATTTGGGAGAGAACTTTTGAATTTATTTAAGGAACTTTTTACAACTCTATTGCTCAGCTGGAGCCCTGGGAAAAACAGCCTCTTTTCTTAAGTGGGCAAAATAAACATTTTCAACAGGTGGATCCCAAATAAAGCTCCCTGTAACTTATGGTGCAAAAGTCAGTGGATGGGGATAATGGGAAGTGTAGTCTAGCCATCTGGAAAGCAAGATGTCATTGTTGATTGGATGGGAAGTTAAAACAATTTCAAAGTTTGCCACAGAGATGTGACTAATTCTTGAAGCCATTGTTTCTTAGTGGTCCTGGAAAACATTATATATTTTGGGTAGAACAATACTTGCCTGGCTCCTGACATATCCTACATTAGGGCTATATTCTTGCACACAACATGTTCAGCTAAGATTTGCTTAATTGTGCTTTATGGAATAAGCCATAATTGGCCGGATTTACCTAGCTGCTGTAAACCAAGATTCATATGGTGAATGCCGGCTTGGAATCTGTCTGTGGTAGCTGCAAAGCAGAATCCTCTGGAAGAAAATTTCACAATCTTGGCAACTTTAAGATCGGTGGACTTCAACACCCAGAATTCCCTGGCTAGATTTAGCATGTTGGCTGGGGAATTCTGGGAACTCCTGTCTTAATGTTGCTAAGGTTCCAACTTATGATTACAGTTTCTTGCATCTGCTTTTCTTTATTGCAACGTGAAGTTGTTTGCCTTTTGCTGGTTGCTTAAAAAAGTCCACTCTAGGCACCACTCTGCCAATAGACACGTACCCAATGCAGGGCGTCATCTAAGGGCCAGAAGATGACTCGTATGGGGAGGATGTCATCATGTAGACGCTGCAGAAGACATTGTGCACCAGACATTGTGACACAAGTACATAATTAGGACATTTGCATAAATACATCATGGGTGAGCTTAAGAGGCATGTTGCAGTCATTGCATTTAGCTACAGATGTTTCTGCAATGCTGGGAATTTATAGTTGGCCTTGGGCGTGCTGAGAGATTGCTTGTTCTTGGCGCATGATCGCATAGGTGTATCCAACCTCATCCAACCTGATGGCTTTTTTTATTTTTAAAAAAAGACAGCTTTTCTGGATCCCACCAATCCTCTAGTTCTTTACTGCTGACAGATGTTCTGTTTTCTGGGCCAAAAGTTGTGTGCAAAATGGCAAGTCTCTTCTAGACAAGATAGACTTGAGTTAATATGGGTGCTTCACAGAATAACAGAACAGAATTGCAGAATTGGAAGGGACCTTGGAGGTCATCTAGTTCTAGTCCAATCCTCTGCTCAGGCAGAACAATCATTTCAGACAAATAGCTGTCCAATCTTTTCTTAAAATCTTTTCTCCTTAGTTCTAGGTTGCTTTTCTCCCTAATTAGTTTCCATCCATTGTTTCTTGTCTTGCATTCTGGTGCTTTGGAGAACAGGCTGATCCCCATTGTTTATGGCAATCCCTTCAATATTGGAACACTGCTATCATGTCACCCCTCGTCCTTCTTTTCCAATCTGGATTTTGGTTGGGTTTGGGGACGTGCTCCAAGAATAATTGACTTCTGGCTCACCTGAAGGAGATGATCTCCAAAGAAGTGGTCTTCCTTGACAGCTCAGATCCAGAAACAGAATCTGTGCAAAAGAGAGTTTCTCAGCGTAAGAACCCAATAGAAACCACTGTCGTGTTTTGTGTTGCACAATCCCACCACATAAATGATACCAATGTTGTAATTTGCATCAGTTGTGTCATGATGCATCTGTCATACAGTTGTCACGCCTTTGAGATTACCCAGTTTAGGAAATCCATTTCCCAAGATGAGCCATTGAACAGAAACTTGCAAAACTCTTCCTCTTATATGTGTTCTTGTCTCAAAGCATGATCCTCCACCAGTTTTTGCTGTAAAACCTTCTCAGAAGTTTCTCTGAGGTCATGTCTATGGCTCTCAAAACAGTGTAAATATTTAGCATCATGCCATGACATGCATGATGTCACTTGCTACTCTGCTGTCTATGGAGATTCTCAGTCATCCAGGTCATGGTTGTCCCAAAGGTGTTTTTGTCCCAAGGAAGGCAACTGGACTTTCTTGTTTTTCCTTGAAGATGTTTCACTTCTCATCCAAGAAGCTTCTTCAGCTTTGACTGGATGGTGGGGAATGGAAGGATTTATATTCCTTGCAGACAGCTGGTCATTTGCATTCCTTTAGAGAGTTGTTGAAACCATTTTGGAGTTTTACCTGTGTCCTCAGGGTCAACTGAGTAGTACAAATGGGTATGGAACTTTCTTGGCGGCAAGATGTTTTCTGGCCAGTGTCCCTTCACTGATGAAGACAGGTACAGGCTGTTGGGGATGTGACTGTGTGGTCTGCAACTCAAACTGAAGCACAAATAGTTCCTGTAGCCTGCCATGTTTTCTGGAAATCCTACTTCTACTCCTGTTCATCCCAAAATGCATAGGTAAATGTCTATGGACATTCTCAGTCATCCAGGTCATGGTTTTCTCCTGTGTTGGTGCCCAGGGTGCTCAATATCATGGCGATGGTCTACTTGAGTTCTGCAAAGATCTTGTAGAACTTTCCTTCCAAATTGCATCTGTAAGCTGCTTAGAGAGAACATCTATGCTGATGATGCCCACATCTACCTGTCATTGTGAGGCATCTTCCTGTCCTGTCAGGTGAGACAGTGGAATGATTTGAAGAGGTGTCTTGACTGAGTTATTCAACATCAACATCTTGCTGGTTATGTTGACAAAATAAATGTTCTCCAGAATATCTTGTCCCTAACCTGGGACAAGTAGGAGACCCTAATTCCACTTCAGAGATGTGGTTGTCCAATCTCTTCTTGGAAACCTCCACTGATGGAGCATCCACAACTTCTGGAGATAAATCTGTTTCATTGGTTAATTCTTCTAACTGCCAGGAAATTTCACCTTAGTTCTAAATTGCTTCTCTGTTTGATTAGTTTCCATCCATTTGTCCTTTGTCCTGCCTTCAGGTGCTTTGGAGAATTGCTTCTTGTCCTGCCTTCAGGTGCTTTGGATAATAGGTTGACCCCTTCTTCTTTGTGGCAGCCCCTAAGACAGACATGTCAAACACAAGGCCCGGGGGCCAGATCCGGCCCGCAAAGTGGTTTCATGCGGCCCACGAGGCCATCCTGGAAACAGTGAGGGAATGGCCTCCACTGCCTTGGCCCTGACCAAGAGACCCTACTTCTGCCACAGACCCTCAGATCTGTCCCACTCCTGCCCAGGCCCCCATAGATGCCCTTGATGCGAACGATGTAGAGCTGGCCATGCCCACCCAGTAGGCCATATGCACTCTAGCCACACTCACCCAGTAGGCCACGCCCACCCTGGCCATACCCACCCGGCCCCCTGAGGGCAAACGCAATGCTGATGCGGCCCTCAATGAAATTGAGTTTGACACCCCTGCCCTAAGATATTGGAACGCTGCATTCATGTCATAGCTCTTTCTTCCCACTAGATTAGACATACCCAGTTTTTGCAACCGTTCTTCATATGCTTTATCCTCCAGCCCCCTAGTCATCCTTCTTGCTCTTCTCTGCACTCTTTCCAGACTCTCAACCTCTTTTTTATATTGTGGTGACCAGAAATGGAAGCAATAGTCCCAAGTGTGGCCTTAATAAGACTTTGCAAAATGGTAGTAAAACTTCACACGATCCTGATTCTATTAATGCAGCCTAGGATTGCATTGGCTTTTTTGGCTGATCTTGGTAGCTGGGCCTTTAATAGCCAGCTGAAATCTAGCTATTACAAAATACATATTGGTCCATGGACAGCTAGTAGCTTTCGATGGGTCAAACTCTTGCTAAAACAGAAATGCAAAACGGAGTGATTTTTGGATGATATCAAAGAATTGGTTTCATCATTTTCAACTGATGGATCTGCTGGTGGAAGGAGAAATCCCAGAAGATCTGAAACTCCATCTATTCCCCAGAGAGTAACAAGCCCAGATAGTTTGCTTGTTTTATTGCTTGGCTAGTTGGCAATCTTAGTTTGTTTATTTCCCAGAACCATAGGCCACAGTAATAATAATATTAGTTGAAGTAATATAAAGAATTGCATTTAAGGTTATGTATACTATGATGGCTAAATGAAAACTCCATGAAGCAGAATATTTGTAGCTCAGGATTGAAATGAGTGGTCTTCGTTGCTCTCTCAGCTTGGTTGTTTGCTTGCAGACATTTCATGACCCAGCTAGATAACATCATCAAGTCTAAAAGGGACTGGAGTTTGCTCTCCATTTATATAAACAACATCGGTTACACTCACATTGTTTTGGGAATGATCTCTCTACCTCCCACTTTTCCAGCTGACCATCAGAACTTTAAATCTAGGTCAGGGGTAGGCAACCTTGGCTCTTTTATGACTCGTGGACTTCAAATCCCAGAATTCCTGGCAGAAAGAGTGGAGAGACACTAGAAAGAGTGCAGAGAAGAGCAACAAAGATGATCAGGGGACTGGAGGCTAAAACACATGAAGAGTGGTTGCTGGAATTGGGTTTGTCTAGTCTAATGAAGAGAAGGCTGAGGGGTGACACAATAGCAGTCAGTCTTCCAGTATCTCAGGGGCTGCCCCAAAGAAGAGGGAGTCAAGCTATTCTCCAAAGTGCCCGAAGGCAGGACAAGAAGCAACGGATGGAAACTAATCAAGGAGAGAAGCAACCAGGAACTAAGGAGAAATTTCCTGACAGTTAGAACAATTAATCAATGGAACAACCTGCCTCCAGAAGTTGTGCATGTTCCAACACTGGAGGTGTTCAAGAAGAGATCGGATAACATTTGTCTGGAATGGTATAGGATTTGCTGCTTAAGCAGAGGGTTGTGTCAGGACCCACCCCAATCCACATCTTAGGAAAATAAAGAACTCTTGGAGCCAGGGCTTGTCCAAAAGGAGTTTTTACTAGGACATGATCAGTTGTGGAAATACAAGACAGGATCTGGCATTGTGTTACACTTTGATACTTTATAAAGAGTTCCCGGTTCAACCCCCTCCCCTCAAACCCATTTGGTCAGACCCACATCAATTAAACTTAGGTGTCAACCCTTTCGTGGGAAAGAGGGATCTTCCCGTGCCTTTATGACTATTGCCTCCTTCCTTTTCAGTATCAAATGGAGATACAAACCAGATCTCCTTCTCTCTTCCCTCTCTTTGTTGTCCTCAGTTCGAAAGGTTTTCCCTGGTCTTTGAAGGCAGGCTGAATAAACATCCTCTCTTCTCTCCTTGGGAAAATGGCAGAATCCAGGGAGGAGTGTAAGATTTTAGACATACATTTATGAATGGGATATAAATGGATTCTGATAGGTTGGACTAGAATACCTCCATTGTTCCTTCCAACTCTGTTATTCTGTTAAATCACCAGGAATGGCAATATTGCAATCCAAGGTTTGTGTGTGTGTGTGTGTGTGTGTGTGTGTGTGTGTGTGTGTGTAGGGGGTGATACTTGCATGTGACCCTAAAAAGCTTTAAATGCAACTCATAAATGCCTAAGAGAGCTGCCAGCAAATGACATTTTTAATGTCACCAATGAGGAAAATAATTATGTACAGTAACGTCAACTGTTTTAAATTACATCCAAAGTAAAATTAGATGACTTACACATTGTTTTGTTCTGACTCGTTTCTCACTCATTTAGTCAAGGTAATTTTTTTTGTTTGGATGGACATGCATATGTATTTTCCTCGGGAGAAACACAGAAGTTGTTTGCTACAGGTGGTCCTTGACTTACAACAGTTCATTTAGTGACCCTTCAAAGTTACAACAGAACTGCAAAACTGACTTTGCAGCCGTTGCAGCATTCCCTATGGTCATGTGATCAAAATTCAGATGCTTGGCAGTGTCCTGGGGTCATGTGGTCAACTTTTGTAGCCATCTGACAAAGTGAATGGGGAAGCCAGATTCACTTAACAACCGTGTCACTAACTTGAGAACTGCAGTGATTCACTTCATATCTGTGGGAAGAAAGTTTGTAAAATGGGGGAAAAAATTCACTTAAAAATAAAAATTTTGGGCTCAATTGGCAGTCAAGAACTGCCAATATGGCCTTTTCCTGAATATTGCATCATCTGCCTCTCTAATCTGTAGCCACAGGGATTGTCCTATGGCCGTGGTGGCGAACCTATGGCACAAGTGCCACAGATTGCACGGGTGCCACAGATGGCACACCAAGCCCTCTCTGTGGGCACACGTGCCGTCGCCCCAGTCCTAGGCCTTCAGCTGGGCTTTATAAAACCTGTTTGCTTTAGGCCTCCGCCGCCGTGTGCAAAAAAAAAAAAGGTTCAATCAATCAATCAATTTCAACTTCTCATGGGAGAAAAAAGTTCTCGCAAAGTTGGAATTGATTGTTTGAACTTTTTAGTCCCACCCAGTCTGCCATTACCACTGCAGCCACGCCCACCCAACTGGCCACACCCACTTGGCACCTGATGATACATAAGTGGGTTTTGGGTTGCAGTTTGGGCACTCAATCTCTAAAAGGTTTGCCATCACTGTCCTATGTTATTGATGGCAAACCATTTAGAGACTGAGTGCCCAAACTGCAATCCAAAACCCATCAGGTGCCGGGTGAGGGTGGCCCATTGAGTGGGTGTGGCCAATTGGCTGGGCATGGCCCATTGGGTGGGCGTGCCCCATTGGGTGGGCGTGGCTGCAGTGGTAATGGCAGCCTGGGTGGGACTAAAAAGTTCAATCAATCAATTCCAACTTTGCAGGATCTTTTTTTTCCTGCGAGAAGTTTGAAATCGATTCATTGATTGAACCTTTTTTTTTTTTGCACACGGCGGTGGAGGCCTAAAGCGAACAGGTTTTATAAAGCCCAGCTGAAGGCCGAGGACTGGGGCGTGTGCCATAGCTTCGCCACCACGGTTGGTCCTGTGGTCTCCTTTTCAAATGCTAATAAGTTCCACTCCCTAATCCTTCAGGAGGTCATGCCAGGGAAAGAATTAAAAACTTGTCAAGTGAAACTTTGCAGGTGGCTCTAGTTTTCTCCAGTTTTTCACCTTTGCTGATGTAGGATTTCCCAAACGATCAAGTACTAATCAAGTCTGATCCCTTTTCAAGGCCAGCCAAGGTTGCAGATGTGTCCCCTCTGCTTGCAAATGTTTCAAAAAAGCACAGGAAGGCAGGAATGCTTTTCCTCATGTAATAATAATAATAATAAGTCTTTATTGATTAGCCCTTGGGCCATATCAAAGTGCAAAGTTCCAGCAACAAATTGTTACTAAAATTTGATAAAAGCCTTTCCTCATGTAATTGGGGCTGATGGAAAGCTGAAAGCAAATTTTTGAGATAAAGCTGCTGCCTTAAGCATTTAGGAACAACTATTTTTTTTTAAAAAAAAAAAGTTCATAGTTTTATTTTTGACCAGATAAAAAGTACATATGCAAGTAATCCTTAATTTATAGCCACTTGTTTAGTGACTGTTTGAAGTTGTAACGGCACTGAAAAAAGTGACTTGTGACTATTTCTCACACAATTGTTGCAGCATCCCATGGTTACATGGTCAAAATTCGGACGCCTGCAAGCTGACCTGTGTTTATGATAGTTGCGGTGTCCCTGATCCCCTTTTGCGACCTTCTAACAAGTGAAGTCAGTGGGGAAGCCAGATTCACTTAACAACCATGTTACTAACTTGCAGTGATTCACGTAACAACTGTGGCAAAAAATGTTGTAAAATGAAGCCAAACTCACTTAGCAACTGTCTTGCTTAGCAATGGAAATTTTGGCCTCAGTTGTAATTATAAGTCAAGCATTACCTTTAAACTCAGAGAGATAGTGAACCTAATAGAGGTGGTCCTTGATTTGCAACCACAATTCAATCAGAATAGAGCTGGAAGGGACCTTGGAGGTCATCTAATCCAACCCCCTTTTCAGGTAGGAAACCCTATACTATTTCAGACAAATGGCTGTCCAGTCTCTTCTTCAAAACGTCTGGCGTTGGAACATTCACAACTTCTGGAGGCAGGTTAAGCGAGCCAGACCTAATTTTATTGTTAAGCAAATGGTCATTAAATGAATCCGGTCAATCCTCCATTGATTTTGCTTATCAGAGGAAGATTTCAAATGACAGCCACGTAACCTCGGGAATGCTGCAACCCCATAAAATGCACGCTGGTTGCCAGACACCTAAATTTTGACCACGTGACCATGGGGATGCTACAGTGGTCGTAAGGCGAGTGCTGTTGGTAAGTCGCTTTTTTTCCGTGCTGTTGTAACTTTGAATGGTCACTAAAACATGGGTTGTAAGTCAGGAGTTAGCATATCTCATATGTGGAAAGGAAGACCAGTGTGCTTATTGTCACTTTGCTGTTCCTCAGGTTTACAAGACGACCATGACCTCAAGTTCCTGCTGCGGGGAAGTCATCTCTTGAAAGTCAAGTCCACTTCCTGGAGGAGAGAAAGGTTTTACAAGCTCCAGGAAGACTGTAAGACCATATGGCAGGAATCTAAGAAAATGCTTCGTTCCCCAGAGTCACAGCTTTGTAAGTATCTGGCTGTTGTTCTTTCAGTAAACCATCAGTAGTGGAGTTTTCAAAAGACAGCCGGACTCTTTTTTCCTCAAGGAAGAAGATGTTTTACTTCTTATCCAAGAAGCTTCATCAGTTCTACTGGGGTGGTGGGTGGCGATGCAAGGTTATATTTCTTTTCAGTCACCTTTTCGTTAGCGCTCTCTCTGAGAACCGTTGAGACCCCTGGGGAGGTTATCTGCATTTTCCATCCTTATCCTTCTATTCCCCATCCTCCAGTCAGAACTGATAAAGCTTCTTGGATGGGAAGTGAAACTCCTTCTTCAAGGAAAAAAACAGTCCAGCTGCCTTTTGAAAATGAAACAACTATGGCCAGGATAGAAGGGATGCGGTGGCTCAGTGGGTTAGGACGCTGAGCTTGTCGATCAGAAGGTCGGCAGTTTGGCAGGTCGAATCCCAAGTGCCGCGTAACAGAGTGAGCGCCTGTTACTCGTCCCAGCTTCTGCCAACCTAGCAGTTCGAAAGCATGTAAAAATGCAAGTAGAAAAATAGGGACCACTATGGTGGGAAGGTAACAGCGTTCCGTGCACCTTTGGCGTCTAGTCATGCCGGCCACATGACCACGGAGACATCCTCGGACAAGCGCTGGCTCTTCGGCTTTGAAACGGAGATGAGCACCGGCCCCTAGAGTGGGAAACGACTAGCGCGCATGTGCGGGGGAACCTTTACCTTTATGGCCAGGATGACTCAGAATCTCCAGAGACATAGTGGAGTTGTTTATGTTCCACTTCCCTGCTTATTTGCACCATCCACAGTTTACATCCAAACTGTCATTAGATCAATAGTTTGAAGGGAGTATTGATTTCAAGTTTCAAAGCAATACTCTCTGATTTGTGCAAACTACAGGAACCAGTAACTAGTTACCACTTTATTATTTCTAAATTCTTTATTTTTAAGATCCAAGTTAATACAGTGGTATCTTGCCACTCAACTGCTTTGAAACTCATCAGATTTGGTGCTCGACGCATTTTGACGTGAAAATTTTGTCCTGTTGCTCTTTGTTTGGCCCGCGATCACAAGCTAGAACTTATTGATGTCAGCTACCTTGTGACTCAGTACATTATTCCTTATGGGAAAAAAATGTTTGGTATTCATTGTTTTTAATATTCATTGCACCTGCTGGAACCAATTAACAATGAGTACCAAGGTACCCTGTATACATACAAAGATAAGATGAGATGAGATGAGATAAGATAGGATAAGGTGAGCTAAAGTGAGATAAGATGAGATGAGATGAGATGATAAGATAAGGTGAGATGAGATGAGGCAAGAAGAGGTAAGAAGATAAGATAAGATAAGATAAGATAAGATGAGGTAAAGTGAGATAAAATGAGATGATAAGGTGAGATGAAATGAGGTGAGGTAAGGTGAGATGAGGTAAGAAGAGTTAAGAAGATAAGATAAGGCGAGGTAAAGTGAGATGAGATGAGATGATAAGATAAGGTAAGATGATGTGAGGTAAGGTGAGATGAGGTAAGAAGATAAGGTAAGACAAGATAAGTTAAACTTTTTGTCATTTTTTACTGTGAGCACAACGACACACATCGAAAATGAAATTTAGTTGCCCGCTCTCAAAGTGAACACATACATGACACACACCTAAACATACCATATACAACATATACATACTATATACAACATATCTATAGACCTACACACCTACATATACATAACATATGAATATTAAACACTGTCCATCTTGAATATATAATGAGACGAGGAAGCTTAAGAGTTCACAAGTTTTATACTGTATGGAACGAAACTGTGGCTGAATCTAGATGTTCTGCTTCGGATACCACGAAGCCACCTCCTCCCGAAAGGCAACAAGGAAAACAGATTGTGAAGAGGATGTGTAGTGTCCCAATTAATCACGAACACAGAAGAGCCCCAAAGCCTACAAAATCAAAAGTTACATCCCCTCTGAAGATGTACACAGTTTCAAAAAAATATTATGAATTATAGGACAACCTTCACTATAAAAATTTAAGATTGAACAATTCTTGTGGTAACCTTACCATGAGCTGACCTAGGATAGGTAGCCCTCGACTTAACGATCACAACTGAGACAAAATTTCTGTTGCTAAGCAAAACATTTGTTGAATTTTGTTCCCTTTTGTGACCTTGCTTACCACACTTGTTAAATGAATAACTGCAGTTGTTAAGCCGGTAATAGTATTGTTAAGTGAATCTGGCTTCCCCAGGCTTATAAGAGAGTCACATATGGTTAGCGCATGACCTCGGGACACTGCAACTATCATAAGTATAAGCCAGTTGCCAAGCATCTGAATTTTGATTATGTAACCTCAGAGATAGTGCAATGGTCGTAAGTGTGAAAAATTGTCATGTCACTTTTTCATTGCTGTAAGTTTGATCACTAAATGAATGGTCGTAAGTTGAGAACTACCTGTACCAATACATTCTGATTTTCTAAGAAGATTCTTAGTATCAATAGAAAAGGTGACAAATTTACAATCTTTTTCTGTTACTAGTGGCTTTTAATATAAGTAGTGTCCTTTATTCTGCCTATATGCTGACTCCTTTCATAACAAAGGAAAACTTTTTTTTGTTATTTAGCTCCTCCCTTGCCTGTTCTCAAACCTGTGCTTGAGAAACTTGTCATAAAGAAAAGATATGCAAAAGATGTTTTTTCAAGAGGCAACTAGAGTTTGTTTTTCTTTGAAGACGTTTCGCTTCTCATCCAAGAAGCTTCTTCAGTTCTGACAGGATGTTGGAGGATAGAAGTGGAAGCCTCAACGACTCTCAGAAAGAGTACTAACAACCAGGTGACTGCAAGGAATATAAGTCCTTCCTCCAACCAGAAATGAAGAAGCTTCTTGGATGAGAAGCGAAACATCTTCAAGCAAAAACAAAGAAAGTCCAGTTGCTTCCTGAAAAAGCATCTTTGTGACAACCATGACTTGGATGACTGAGAATTTCCATAGAATAAGGAAATAATATTATTTGTCCCCCTATATTATTAAGGACGATGCGTGATTGAAAATGAATAGGCAGCTTAACTCAGCCAGGCTCTGTTTTGTGCCAGAAATCTAATAGTTCATGCAACAAACTGTATTGCGGTTTAAGTGGCTACCAGCCCTTGCAAATGGGTGGAGTGAGTCAAATGCGGTAGATCCAAGTAAGCCTTGAAGGGATGTAAAAATAATATTATTTAAATTTGCACAATGTATGTAATTATTGGCATTCAACCATTTGGTGGGTGCTGCATAATTGAGCAGTGATTGATCAAAAATGGATTGCCCTGTCAAATACAATTTGTAGACACAGTTAAGTTGAGAAAAATATAAACAAATAGATAGATAGATAGATAGATAGATAGATAGATAGATAGATAGATAGATAGATAGATAGATAGAATTAGAGAGAGAGAGAGAGAGAGAGAGAGATAGATGGATGGATGGATGGATGACTAGAGATAGATAGCTAGATAGCTATAGCTATATGTGTGTGTGTGTGTGTGTGTATGTATGTGTGTGTGTGTATATATATATATATATATAGAGAGAGAGAGAGAGAGAGAGAGACAGACAGACAGACAGGATAATGGGTAGGATAGATAGATAGATAGATAGATAGATAGATAGATAGATAGATAGATAGATAGACAGACAGACAGACAGACAGACAGACAGACAGACAGACAGACAGACAGATAACGACTCCCTTACGTATAGTGCTCCGATCTGAAAATGTATGCCATAAATTTGATAACTGAGAAATTCCAGGTAGTTCTCAATTGATAAACCTTTGTTTAGCAGCTACTCGAAGTGACAATGGCACTGACAAAAGTGATTTAATGCCAGTTGTTACACAATTGCGTCTCCACGGTTATGTGATGAAAGTTCACATGCTTGGCAACTGGCACATGTTTACAACGATTGCCGCATTGCCAGCTGGCTTCCGAAAACAAAGTCAATGGGGGGAAAGCTAAATTGGCTTCATGACCTCATGTTCCACTTAACAACTCTAGTGATTCGCTTAACAACCATGGCAAAAAAAATTGGGCATGACTCGGTTTAACAAGCATGTTACTTAAAAACAGAAATTCTGATCACAGTTGCAGTTGTAAGTTGAGGACAACAATTGTATTTGCTGCCAATTGTTGTTGAAAAATCGGCGGTCGTACCTGTGAATCTGCTTCTGTCTATATACAAACGGTCTCTTAATGGCAGAACTGAAAGAATTCTGAATTTTTGGTTATTATTGTTTTGTCTTCCTTTACTTCTTTTTCCATCTCCAGAATATTGCAGCACCCAAATATTTGCACACTGTTTTGAGTTATCCCTAAAAACAATATTCTTTGGGGCTTTTTTATGAATATTCTGAGGCATCCAGGTAGAGTTGTTTGAAATTTGGGTCAGGGCAATTTGTCTTCTCTTTTTTGGTTTGAGACATTTCTCTGCTTATCTAAGTAGCTTCTTCAGACTGAGCAAGTTGGTTGGGGGTGGGTGGGGGTATAAATGTCCCCCAGTGTGGTTTGATTTCTCACCTAATCAAGCCCTAAATGGCTTGGGTCCGGGATATCTGAGGGAACACCTGCTGCTGGCGTCAAGCTCCCTTCATCCTGTGCGCTCCCACAGGGAGGGCCTTCTCAGGGTGCCGCCGGTAAAAGATTGCCGGCGGACAATACCCAGGGGGAGGGCCTTCTCTGTGGGTGCGCCGGCCCTTTGGAACCAGCTGCCCATGGAGCTTAGGACTTCCCCCGACCTCCGCTCATTCCGCCGGGACCTGAAGACCTGGCTCTTTGAGCTTTCTGGCCTGGACTGAGAGTATTAACTGGGGTTTTAATTGTATTTTAATTGTTATTGGGGTTTTTAGTTTCAAGGTTAGTTTAATCATTTTAATTGTTTTTAATCTATGTAATTTGTTGTACTGTTTTAAAAAAACCTTGTGAACTGCCCTGAGTCCTACGGGAGAAGGGCGGTATATAAGTTTAATAAAATAAAATAAAAATAAAAAATAAAATAATCTGAATAATCTGGGTGAGTAGGCAAAGAGTCATTAAGGTCCTTGCTCCTAAATCCTTCTCTTAGGTTTGTCACTGTGAAAAGTCCTGGTGAACTTGTGAAGTGGTCTCGGCCTTCCTGGGAACTGGTGCAAGCATAAAAAAAATGGGGGACAGGTTGTCTATTTTTCCCTTTGCCATAAATGATTTCCTTCACTCCTCTCTCAAACCATCCATGTCAAAAATGTGAACATTCAGTCTTCAAAAGAGTGTACTTTTTCTTTTCAAACTAATCAAGGAGAGACTGAACCTAAGACTTAAGGAAAAATTTCCTAACAGAACAAATAATCAGTGGAAATGCTTGTCTCCAGAAGTTGTGTGTTCTCCAACACTGGGCGTTTTTTAAGAAGAGAGTGGGCAGCCATTTCTCTGAAATAGCGTAGGACTTCTTCTTCAGCAGGGAGTTGGACTAGATGACCTCCAAGGTCCCTTCCAACTCTGTTCTTCCCAATTCATTTTTTTAAGTGGAGGTATAACTGAATACAGTTAGTTCTTGACTTATAACAGTTGATTTAGTGAACGTTCAAAGTTACAACATCACTGAAAAAAGTGACATAATATAACTGTTTCTCACACTTACATAATATAACTGTTTCTCACACTTTGTGATCAAAATTTGGCAACTGACTCATATTTATGATGGTTGCATGTCACGGGAAACCCTTTTGCCCTTCTAACAAACAAAATCAATAGGGAATCCAGATTCACTTAACAACCTTGTTATTATTTATTTATTTTATTTTTTATTACATTTATATCCCACCCTTCTCCGAAGACTCAGGGCGGCTTACAAGCTTAGCAGTAGCCTTCATTCTATGTATATGCCTGCTTGTTAGGGCTTTCACACACACCCCAAGCGGCATTATTACAAAGTCAGCTTATTGCCCCCAACAATCTGGGTCCTCATTTACCTACCTCGGAAGGATGGAAGGCTGAGTCAACCTTGAGCCTGGTGGGATGCGAACCTGCACTAATTGCAGGCAGCTGGTGTTACTTAAGGAGGCATTAGCCCACTGCTCCACCAAGGCTCTTATTAACTTAATGTGCAGGGACTCGCTTAAGAACTGTGGCAGGAAAGGTCGTAAAATGCGGCAAAACTTACTTAACAAATGTCTCACTTAGTAACAGAAATTTTGGGCTTAATTGTAGTCGTAAGTCTCCAGTTAGAGACTTAAAAATATATTTAAGGTCATGAAAATGCATTCCATGTTCTCTCACCTGGCATTTTCTGAATGTTTTGAGAATATTGGGGGGGGGGGGGGGGAAATCAAACCTTCCCATGTATTTTTAAAATCCAGTCATGTAAATCTGACTTGACTTTCCCTGTTGATCCCAGCTTCCTCATTTATTAGTGATCAGCCTCCAAGGAAAACAAACTCAAAAAGGACCCAAGAACAAAGCAAACAAGGGTGTAACTTTGAAATAACAAGAAAAATCTTACACATTTCCTGCATATACCAGATGCAAGGCACCCTTGAGCCCGTCCTAGTCTTGTTTTTCAAGTATTTTGTAGAGTTATTAATGTGCACAATTGTTTCTGTTTGCCGTTAGTTCAAAGTGACTGCCAAAGTTAAGGAGATTTGCAAACAAATAATTCCAGATAATGTTTTTTCTTTGTTTGATTTAGGTTGCAAAGTTTCACTCAACCACTAGAAGGCAGGAAAGAAATCCTGAAAATCTTAACAGTTTGCTGCCCTCTGCTGGTTATCTGGAGTTTTGCAAAAATAAATTTTGTAACCCTTGTTTTCTCATATTACAGGTAGACCTTAACTTACAATGATTCATTTGTGGAAGTTTTCAAAGGTAAAACATAAAAAATATGACTTAGAATCAGTCCTCGCACTTATGACCATTCCAGCATTCTCATGGTGACATGGTCAAATTTCAGGCACTTGGCAACCAGCATGCATTTACAATGGTTGCAGCATCCTGTGGTCATGTGATCAGCATTTGTGATCTTCCCAGTTGGTTTCCAATGACAGAAGTCAATGGGGAAATCTGGATTCACTTAACAATCACATAATTCACTTAACAACTGCGATGATTCGCCTAATAACCAAAAAGTTCGTAAAATCTGGCATGATCACTTAACAACTACCTTGTTTAGCAATGGAATTTCTAATCCCAGTTGTAATCGTAAGTCAAAGACTTATGAAAGTTCATGAATGTTTTGCAATTTACATCAAAGGCATCAGAATATTAGCTTTTTTTTTCAAGGTCCCTATCATTTGTTTATTAAATTTACTGGCTACTGAAAATTTAATGAGAGTTTGTGAATTTTGCCCCATTTTGCAATATTTCTTGCCACTGTTGCTAAGTGAAGCACTGCAGTTCTTATGTCAGTAACCTGGTTGTTAAGTGAATCTGGCTTCCCCATTGACCTTCCTGGTCAGAAGGATGTAAAAATTGATCACATGACTCTGGGATATTTCAGTCGTCATAAATACCAGTCAGTTGCCAAGCATCTGAATTTTGATCGTGTGACCATGTTGGTGCTGCAGATGTCATAATTGTGACAAACAGTCATAAGTCTCTATTTTCAGTGTTGTTGTAACTTCAGACGGTCATTAAATGAACTGTTTTAAGTTGAGAACTAGATAGGTAGGTAGGTAGGTAGGTAGGTAGATAGACAGATAGACAGACACATATAGATATAGATATAATAGATATAAAGAGAGAGAGAGAGAGAGAGAGATAATATAGACAGACAGACAGGCAGATAGATACTGTAGATAGATAGATACTGTAGTATATGGATGGATGGATGGATGGATGGATGGATGGATGGATGGATGGATGGACGGACGGACAGACAGACAGACAGGCAGAGAGACAGACAGAATAACAGGATTGGAAGGGACCTTGGGGGTCTTCTAGTCCAACCCCTTCTCAGGCAGGAAACCCCATACCATTTCAGACAAATGGTTGTCCAATCTCTTCTTAAAAAAAAACCTGCAGTGTTGGAGCACATGCTGTTCCACTAATTGTTCTCACCATCAAAAAAATTCTTAGTTACAGATAGCTTCTCTTCTTGATTAGTTTTCGTCCATTGGATGGATAGGTGGGTGGACGAATGGACGGACAGAGAGACAGACAGACAGACAGACAGAGACAGACAGACAGAGAAAAGGTCCCTCTCAACCCTATGATGCTATATGGTTGTTGCAGAGAAATCTAACCATCTAACAATAACCAGGTTAATTGCTTGGTGTGTCTGATGACCAGGGCTTTTTTTGTCATAGAACGCTCAGAACGGAGTTCCAGCACCTTTTTTGGATGGAACCTTATAGAGTAGACAAGGCAGGTTGTATGATGTGTTTGAGTTCCAGCACCTTTTTCTTTTAGAAAATAAGCACTGCTGATGACAAATTCTGGGTTTGCTCCGACAGTCTCCATTGAAGAAATCCAGGATGTCAGGTCAGGTCATAAGACCGAAGGAATGGAAAAATATGCTAAGGATGTCCCTGAAGTTCGTTGCTTCTCAATCATCTTCAAAGATCAAAAGAAAAACTTGGATCTCATTGCTGGCTCTGAAAGGGATGCAAATCACTGGGTCTCCGGCTTGGGAAAAATCATTGCAAAAAGCAATTCAATGAGCCAGAGGCAAAAATTACAACAGTATCCTTTTTTTTAAAGTCTGTACATTTGAGAAGAATTTCCAAGGGAGGGATCAGCTTTATTGTATTTTATACTTCATGCTAACTTTCCTCGAAAGAATATTGGACTGTCTTTCTGTAGCTAAATTCTCTATAGCCCCAGGAGATCAATCTTTTTCAATCTTGGCAAGATAAGTGGACTTCAATTCCCAGAATTCCCTAGCCTGAATGGTCCTTGCAAAGAATTCTGGTAGTGGAAGTCCACAACTCTTGAAGTTGCCACTTTGAAAAACACTGCTTTTTACCAGCTTTTCTCAGCTTCCAGATGAATGGACTTCAATTCCTAGAATTCTCATCACGGGCCATTCTGCCTGCAGGATTCTCACTCATACTCTACAAATATAAAAACTGGGAAATCCCAGGTTTAGTGTAAGCCAACAAAACAAGCTTAGGGTCACGTAGCCATGTGATTCCTTTTACGATCTTCGGACAATCCAAAGTCAATGGGGAAGCCTGATTTACTTAATAACCATGTTCATTTGAGGGAACACCTGCTGCCGGCATCAAGTTCCCTTTGTCCTGTGCGTTCCCACAGGGAGAGCCTTCTAAGGGTGCCGCTGGTAAAAGATTGCCGGCGGATAACACCCAGGGGAAGGGCCTTCTCAGTGGGTGCACCTGCCCTTTGGAACCAACTGCCCGTGGAGCTTAGGACTGCCCCCAACCTTCGCTCATTTCGCCGGGACCTGAAGACCTGACTCTTCGAGCTCTCTGGCCTGGACTGAGAGTATTAACTGGGGTTTTATATTTCTACTTCAGGGACTGAATTTAATCGTTTTTAATTGTTTTTTAATTTTTGTACTGATGTTTTAAACACCTTGTAAACCGCCCTGAGTCCCACGGGAAAAGGGCGGTAGATAAATCTAATAAAATCTAAATCTAAATCTAAACCATGTTTCTAACCGAACAGCTGCAGTGATTCACTTAACAATGGTGGCAAGAAAAGTTGTAAAATGGGGCAAAACTCACTTAACAGCGGTCTCATTTAGCAACAGGAATTTTGGATTTACGGTTGTAAATCTAGGACTATGTGTAGGCAAAACCTTTTTTGACCAAGTAGCAGATGTAAAAGCTTCTAATTAAGCCCATTTTTTGCAGGGGGGGGAAAAAAATACCCTATAATGCCTTCCCAGGGTTTGCCAGCAAGACTTGCCAGTGTTCCAGTTAAAGAGGGTCTAAATTTACCTTCTCTTTGGCCAAAGTTGCCACTTTGCAATTCAGTCTCATTCAAGTCTTTTGAAGCCCATAATTTCCAAAACTGACCTTTGACCAAAGTTACTGTGACTGTATTTATCTCCCCGGCCAAAGTTTTTTCTAAGGTAATAATTTCTGGGATTAAATTTAGCTTTGTGTATTTGTTTAGGGTAAAGCGGAAGAGCCAGTGGAACACAAGAAAGTTGTTTAACACACTTCGATGAAACAAAGGAATTTGAAATTATTTAGACTACATTAGGTTGGGAAAAGCTGACCCCATCGACAACACAGATAGTCCTCAACTTATGACAACAATTGAGCCTAAAATGTCCGTTGTTCAACAACAAGACATTTGTTAGGTGAATTTTGCCCCATTTTACGACCTTTCCTGTGACAGTTGTTAAGTGAATCACTGCAGTTGTTCAGTTGGCAACATGATTATTAAGTGAATCTGGCTTCCCCATTGACTTTGTAAGACGGTCTCAAAAGGGGATCTCATGACCCCGGGACACGGCAACCATCATAAATAGGAGTCAGTTGCCAAGCGCCTGAATTTTGATCACGTGACCATGGGGATGCTGCAATGGTCATAAATGTGAAAAACGGTCATAAGTCTTTTTTTCACTGCCATTGTAACTTCAAACGGTCACTAAACAAACTCTTGTGAGGACTATGTGTAGACAAAATCTGAAATATATTATTATACAGACATTCTGTGATACCCATTTCAGAGGTTTATGTTAGGGTTTTACAAATCGCCAAAGGAATGCTTCACATCATTGGATATCTAAGAAGGAGACCTATTAAACACCCTAATTTGTGTGAAGTTTGCTAAGAACAGCTTTGTCCCCAGAAGTGGTTACATCATTGGGATTGATGAGCCCCATTTCTAGTTTTCACTAAGGTCAGGGTTTCCCGACCTTGGCAACTTAAATTGGCATGGACTTCAACTCCCAGAATTCCTCAGCCAGCATAGGTGGCTTCAGATGGACAACTGGAATAGTCTGAATTAAGACAGTGTCTCATTGAGAAAATTGTTTTTAAACTGAATCCTTTCTTTAAACATACATACATACATACACTTTCCTTTCTTCACAACACCCCAAATTTATAACAGCCTTGCCCTGTCTGATATTTTCTTGTAATGTCTGGATTTGTTAGGAATAACTTTTTCCATAGTTCCAAAGATTTGAGGGCCATCCAGAATCACGAACAATAGCTTCTACATAATTAATTTTAAATAGTAGTTATGACAACTCCTTCCCATGTAGGCTCCTTAATAATCATTTCAACAGCTGGATTCATGCTTGCCTGCGGAAAGCAGATACAAACAAAGATAACAAGATGAGTTTTAAAGAACTCAAAAGTTTCATGAAGGAAATCAACATTCAGATGGATGACAGCTATGCCAGGCAGATCTTTGAGGTAAGGAAAAGGATTTTTAATTTAGTTTTTGGTTTCTTTGCTTTAGACTCTTTAGACCCCCAAAAGAAGCCCCAGTTAAGATGGTCAGCCAGATGGATGAATTTAGCACTGTATTTCCTTGAAAATAAGCCCTAACTGGAAAATAAGCCTAATATGTCTTTTGGAGCAAAAATTAATATAAGATCCAGTCTTATTTTTGGGAAAACACTATAGAATAGAATAGAATAGAATAGAATAGAATAGAATAGAATAGAATAGAAAATATGGAATGGAATGGAATGGAATGGAATGGAATGGAATGGAATGGAATGGAATAGTAGAGTAAAACAGAACAGAACAGAACAGAATAGAATAGAATAGAATAGAATAGAAATGGAATGGAATGGAATGGAATGGAATAGAACAGTAGAGTAGAGTAAAATAGAACAGAACAGAACAGAATAGAATAGAAGTGGAATGGAATGGAATGGAGTGGAATGGAATGGAATAGAACAGTAGAGTAGAGTAAAATAGAACAGAACAGAATAGAATAGAATAGAAAATATGGAATGGAGTGGAATGGAATAGAACAGTAGAGTAGAGTAAAATAGAGTACAAACAGAACAGAACAGAACAGAACAGAATAGAATAGATTCTTTATTGGTGAAGTGTGGTTGGACACACAACGAATTTGTTTCCGATGCCTAAGCTCTCAGTGTACATACAAGTAATAGGGGTAATCATGTTCATATACAACATTAAAATACATGCATCATAAATCGTGAAATACAACACTTCATCATAATTCACAAGATGCAACACTTAGTGACAGAGTTATAGCTAAGCCAACAACATAAATCATAGTAGGGTACAAAGAAACCCAATATAAATTGTAAGATAGAAGCAGCAAGTTACAGTCATAAGAAGGTAAGTATAGGTAATAGGAAAGATGAGGAGTATCATCATAATACAGCTTTACTAGTGTTTTGATAGTGTACTGTCCTTATGTCTAGTCATTCTGGTGTGCAATGGGTGATGTAGCACATTGATGTTTGATAGTACAGGTGGTCCTCACTTAATGACAGGAAGGATAGGATCACAGTGTAATCTTGGCCCCAAACTGCTTTGCAAGTACCCCCAAACCACGGTGGGTAGGATGCTCTTTCAGCTCCACTGTGTCTTGGGTTTTCCCAAAGGTGCTTTTTGAAAAGGCAACTGGACTTTGTTTTTCCTTGAAGACATTTCGCTTCTCATCCAAAAAGCTTCTTCAGTTCACCTTCAGTTCAGTTCTTCAGAACTCAAGAAGCTTCTTGGATGAGAAGCGAAACGTCTTCAAGGAAAGAAAAAGGAAGTCCAGTTGCCTCTTGAAAAAGCACCTTTGGGAACAATCTTGACCTGGATAGACTGAGAATCTCCGTAGACCAGGAGTGTCAAACTCAATTTCATTGAGGGCCGCATCAGCATTGCGGTTGCCCTCAAGGGGCCGGGTGGGTGTGGCCTACTGGTTGGGCGTGGCTAGAGTGCGTATGTCCTACTGGGTGGGCGTGGCCAGCTCTACATCGTTCGCATCAAGGGTGCCTATGGGGGCCTGGGCAGGAGTGGGACAGATCTGGGGGTCTCTGGCAGAAGGAGGGTCTCTGGGCCAAGGCCAAGGCAGTGGGGGCCGTTCCCTCACTGTTTCCAGGATGGCTTCGCGGGCCACATGAAACCACTTCGCGGGCCGGATCTGGCCCCCGGGCCTTGTGTTTGACATGTCTGCCGTAGACAGTTTGTCTCGGGTTTGGTTCGTGGAGGGAAAGTACAGAGAAAGGAGACGGAGAAAAAAAGAGAGCTGTAATTGCTAGTTCTAAATCTAGACTCTTATTTTCTCCAAAAAAGCGGAGCCCAAAGCATTTATGGCTAGAAGAGTTTGTGAATTTCTTATTTCAGCTTATCTCCTTCGCGAGATCGATGCTTCGTTTGCTAAGCCGGCAAGGTTGACCGCTTCCAGTGATTGCCCTGTTTTGCATTGTCCAGCCCTGGTTTAGGTTGCGTCCTATAAAGAAGTCCTTTTATTTCTTCCCTCTACATTCACAGCAGTGTGACAAATCCAAGACCAACACCTTGGAAGACGAAGAGATAGAGGTGTTCTACAAGATATTGACGGAACGCCAGGAGATTGACAGCATCTTCTCGGATCAGGCGGAGAAGAAGTCGGTCATGTCCTTGGACCAGCTGGTGAGATTCCTGCAAGAGGAACAGTACGAGGAGGATGCGGGCCCTGAATTGGCCCTCTCTCTCATTGAGCAGTATGAGCCCAACGAAACAGGTAATAGCAAGAGCAGGAACACTTATATACCGCTTCATACTCCTCTCTCAGTGGTTTACAGAGTCAGCATATTGCCCCCAACAATCTGGGCCCTCATTTAGATTCAGTTAGATGATAGATGAGGGACGCAGTGGCTCAGTGGGTTAGGACGCTGCGCTTGTCGATCAGAAGGTCGGCAGTTTGGCGGGTCGAATCCCGGGTGCCGCGTAACAGAGTGAGCGCCTGTTACGCGTCCCAGCTTCTGCCAACGTAGCAGTTCGAAAGCACGTAAAAAATGCAAGTAGAAAAATAGGGACCACTCCGGTGGGAAGGTAACAGCGTTCCGTGCACCTTTGGCGTCTAGTCATGCCAGCCACATGACCACGGAGACGTCCTCGGACAAGCGCTGGCTCTTCGGCTTTGAAACGGAGATGAACACTGGCCCCTAGAGTTGGAAACGACTAACACGTGTGTGCGGGGGAACCTTTACCTTTACCTTAGATGATAGATAGGCAGGCAGGCAGGCAGGCAGATAGCAATAGCACATAGATTTATATTATTTATTTATTTATTTATTTATTATTTAAATTTATATACCGCCCTATTCCCGTAGGATTCAGGGCAGTTTACAGGGAAGAATTAAAATACATAACATACAAAGTTAAAATCGATTAAAACTAAGATTAAATTAAGTCCCTGAATTTAACTAAAACCCCATTAATTAAATAATTAAAACCCCTCAGTCTGGGCCAGACAGCTTGAAAAACCAGGTTTTCAAGTCCCTGCGAAATGAGCGAAGGTCGGGGGTAGTCCTAAGCTCTGTGGGAAGTTGGTTCCAAAGGGCCGGCGCGCCCACAGAGAATGCCCTTCCCCTGGGAATAACCTGCCGGCATTCCTTAACCGGCGGTACCTTAAGAAGGCCCTCCCTGTGGGAGCGCACAGGACGATGGGAAGTTGATGCCGGCAGCAGGTGTTCCCTTAGATAATCTGGACCCAAGCCATTTAGAGCTTTGTAGGTCATTACCAGCACCTTGAATCTCACCCGGAGGGCAACTGGAAGCCAATGCAGCTCATGGAGAAGAGGTGTTACACGGGAGTATCGGGAGACTCCCATAACAACTCGCGCAGCTGTATTCTGCACCAGTTGAAGCCTCCAAGTGGTCCTCAAGGGCAGCCCCATGTAGAGAGCATTGCAGTAGTCTAGCCGGGAGGTCACGAGCACATGGATGACTGTGCGTAGGGCATCTCGGTCCAGATAGGGCTGCAACTGGCGTACCAGACGAAGCTGGGCAAAAGCCCCCCTGGTCACAGCTGCTATATGGTCTTCAAAATTGAGCCGTGAATCCAAGAGGACACCCAAGTTGCGAGCCCTATTGACAGGGGGTAACACCTCACCCCCCATCATTAGTGGTGGAACAACCTGACTTATCCGAGATGCCGGTATGCACAGCCACTCAGTCTTTGCAGGATTGAGACGAAGCCTGTTTCTCCCCATCCAAACCCGGACCGCTTCCAGGCAACGGGACATCACGTCGAGTGCATCACTGGGTTGGTTCGGAGTGGAGAGAAAACGTTGGGTATCATCAGTGTACTGATGATACCACACCCCGAAACCACGAATGAGCTCGCCCAGCGGTTTCATGTAGATGTTGAACAGGAGGGGAGAGAGAACCGACCCCTGAGGCACTCCACAGATGAGAGACCTCAGGGCGGACCTCTGCCCTCCCCTCAACACCGACTGCAAGCGGCCCAGGAAGTAGGAGGAGAACCACCGTAAAACAGTGCCTCTCACTGCTAACCCCCTGAGACACTGCAGTAGGATACCATGCTCGATGGTATCGAAAGCCACTGAGAGATCTAAAAGGACTAGGACATAGATATACCTGTCCCGAGCCCGCCAGAGATATACCACTTCACAGTGCTTTACACTCTCTCTAAGCGGTTTATAGAGTCAGTGTATTCCCCCAACAATCTGGGTCCTCATTTAGATTCAGTTGGATGATAAGATAGATAGATAGATAGATAGATAGATAGATAGATAGATAGATAGATAGCAGTAGCACTTAAACTTATATACCGCTTCATGGTGCTTTACAGCCTTCTCTAAGCGGTTTACAAAGTCAGTGTATTGCCCCCAAACAATCTGCGTCCTCATTTAGATTCAGATAGATGAGAGAGAGAGAGAGAGAGAGAGCGCAATAGCACTTAGACTTATATACCGCTTCACAGTGTTTTACAGCCCTCTGAGTGGTTTACAGAGTCAGCCTGTTTCACACACACACACACACACACACACACACACACACACACACACACACAC
>JAKJMR010017835.1:199703-216880 GCA_024449315.1 Daboia siamensis
CACACACACACACACACACACACACACACACACACACACACACACACTCACACTCACACACACACACCAATCTGGGTCATCATTTTACCGACCTCAGACGGATGGATAGTTGAGTTGGTCAGGATCAAACTGCTGGCAGTGGGCAGAGTCAGTCTGCAGTACTGCATTCTAACCACTATGCCACACTGCTCTTGGGGATACAGACAGATGGGCAACTCTGTGGAGGAGCAGGAAACTGGAGATACAATAGTCCCTGACTAGTGACACATTTGGGACCAGAATTTCCATTGCTAAGCAAGACTGTTGTTCAATTGCACCCAATTTCCGGATCCTATTTTGCCATGGCTGATGAGCCAATCACAGCAATTGTTAACTAAATTAAGTAAGTCCTTGACTTACAACAATTCGTTCAAAGTGATAATGGCACCGGAAAAAATGACTTAGGACTTTTTTTCACAGTTATGACTGTTGCGGCATCCCCATGGTCACATGATTTACATTCAGACGCTTAACAACTGACTCATATTTATGATGGTTGCAGTGTCCTGGGGTCAGGTGATCCCGTTTTGAGACCTTCTGACAAGTAAAGCCAATGGAAAGCCAGATTCACTTTACAACTGAATTACTCACTTAACAACTATGGCAAGAAAAGTCATAAATTGGGCAAAACTCACTTAACAAATGTCTCACTTAGCAACGTAAATTTTGGACTCAATTGTGCTTGAAAGTTGAAGACTACCTGTATACAGTCATTAAGTGAATCTGGTTCCCCCCATTGATTTTGCTTGTTGGCTAAGAAGTTTGCAAATGGCGGTCCACATGCTGGTTGCCAAGCACCGAAATTTTGATGATATAACTGTGGGGATGCTATGACGGTTGTAAATGTGAGGACTGACCGGTTGTAAATCAGTTTTCAGTGCTGTTTTAACTTCAGACAGTCACTAAAGTTGTAAATCAAGGATTTACTGTACGTTACTCAATTTGTCACCTTATGTGGAAAAGAAGTTCATATTAAGAAGCAATTGAAGCTACATTTTTTAATTCTAAAAATCAGAATTAAATGATCAGGATTGCCCTCTCTTCCCTCATCATCTTTTGTTCCCCAAATCCACACCTTTTCCTTTAATAAAAATTAATATATTGTTTTATTGTATTATTTTAATACACAGGTAATAAATTATATTATTTGGCTGCAGTGGTATTTACTTAGTATTGTCTCGAGTTTATTGATCCTTTAATGTTTTAGATGACAGAAACCTTTAAAAAGAAAAAAAAAGATTATATCAATATTAATATTTTTTCTAGGATGTTAATGTTGATAAGCACAAGGTTGCTTAAATCTTACATCTAGAGCGCAGCATGGATTAACAGCTGCAAAATGCACTAAATTATTTGTATATGTATATATAGGGGTGTGGGTCTATACATATGTTGTATATAGTATGTTTTAGGTGTGTGTCATGTATGAGAGCGGGCAACTAAATTTCATTTTTGATGTGTGCTGTTGTGCTCACGGTAAAAAATGACAATAAAGATTTATCTTATCTTATTTTATCTTATCTTATATCTTCTTATCTTACAGAAGTTTCTATCTTAAGCTTCTTAATACTAAATTCTTTATTATTTAGTTTCTTGTATGAATAGGTAGTCCTTGACTTACAACCACAATTGAGTTTTTGCTAAGCATGACAGTTATTAAGTGAGTTTCGCCCAATTTTACGATCTTTCTTGCCACAGTTGTTAAGTGAATCTGGCTTCCCTACTGATTTTGTTTGTACAAAATGGGATCACGTGACCTTCATAAATATGAGTCAGTTGCCAAGCGTAAGAATTTTGATCCCGTGCCCGTGGGGATACTTGCCATGGTCGTAAGTCGCTTATTTCAGTGCCGTTGTAACTTTGAACGGTCACTCAGCAAAAGATTGTAAGTCGAGAACAACCTGTGTTAGGGAAAAAAAACGGAAAACAAGTTAAACAACAACAATTCTCCCCGAATATCATTTTCTTTTTTTTTAATTCCAACTTTTTGCAGTTAAAAGGCAAAAAGCCATGAGCAAAGATGGTTTCCAGATGTATTTGCTTTCTGCCGATGGGAATATTTTCAATAAAACTCACGGCCAAGTGTATCAGGATATGACCCAACCCCTCAGCCATTATTATATATCTTCTTCGCATAATACCTACCTCATGGAGGATCAGCTAAAAGGACCCAGCAGTACTGAAGCCTATATCAGGTACCATAGAGTATTTAATAGAATTTTTTTTCTTTCCTTTCTTGCCTGCCTCTCATCCATCATCCTAACACACCCTACCTAGGACTCTGATTTCTGATATTTCCATACAACAGCAGCCCTTCGAGGTGGACCTGAGAGAGACACAGAGAGAGAGAGAGAGAGAGAGAGGGAGAAAGGAAAAGAGAGAGAAAGAGAAAGATTGAAAGAGAGAGACAGAAAAAGACAGGGAGAAGGAAGAAAGAGAGAGAGAGAGAGAGAGAGGGAGGGAGGGGAGGAGAGAGAAAGGGAGAGAGACTAGGCAAAACACATCCACGTCGAGAAACATAAAAATAAATGGGTTTTTAATGGGTTTTTCCAGGATGTGGCAGAGTTCATGTCCCAGATATTCTGTGCAGATCTAACCAATGAACTTTATATACCGCTGGGTGAGATCATCCGTAGTTTTGGGGTGGGGTATCATCAGTATGCTGATGATACCCAGCTTTTCATCTCCACCCCAAACCAACCCAGTGATGCCCTCGACGTGATGTCCCGCTGCCTGGAGACGGTTCGGGTCTGGATGGGGAGGAACGGGCTTCGACTTAATCCCGACAAGACCGAGTGGTTGTACATACCGGCATCTGGGGCAATCCAGCCTATTCCATCTTTAACTACCGGGGGTGAGGTGTTACCCCCTGTAGATAGGGCTCGTAACTCAGGCGTCCTCCTTGACACACAGCAGAGTTTGGAAGATCACATAGGAGCTGTGGCCAGGGGGGCTTTTGCCCAGGTTCGCCTGGTGCGCCAGTTGCGGCCCTATCTGGACCGAGATGCCCTACATACAGTCACTCATGCGCTTGTGACCTCTTGAATGCTGCAATGCTCTCTACATGGGGCTGCCCTTGAGGACCATTTGGAGGCTTCAGCTGGTGCAGAATGCGGCCGCGCGAGTTGTGATGGGGGTTTCCCGATACTCCCATGTAACACCTCTTCTCCGCGAGCTGCATTGGCTCCCAGTTGTCCTCCGGGTGAGATTCAAGGTGCTGGTGATGACTTATAAAGCCCTAAATGGCATGGGTCTGGATTATTTACGGGAGCACCTTCTGCCGGCGTCAACTTCCCATCGCCCCGTACGCTCCCACAGAGAGGGTCTCTTCAGGGTGCCGTCAGTTAGGGAGTGCTGGCTGGCGGCCCCCAGGGGAGAGCATTCTCTGTGGGTGCGCCTGCCCTCTGGAATCAGCTCCCTGTTGAGTTCCGGATGGCTCCCGACCTTCGCTTTTTTCGCCGTGACCTGAAAACCTGATTATTCGAGCTTGCCAGCCTGGACTGAGGGATTGGGGTTTTAAATTTTATAATTTAATTTATTTTGTTTACGGCTAAATTTAATTTAATCTATTTTTAACTTTTGTATGTTATATTTTAATTGCCCTGTACACTGCCCTGAGTCCCTCGGGAGAAGGGCGGTATATAAATCTAATAAATAAATAAATATCTGGAGGACCATATCCAACACCTTTACACTGACCAATGTCTACATTTGTGACCTGGACTAGGGGTAGGTTGGTAAGAGGACAGCTAACACCCCACTTTCCAGTCCAGAGCCAAAAGTGTTATTTTTCTTAAAAGTATCTCCTATGATGACCTATAAAGCCCTAAATGGCATGGGTCCAGGATATCTGAGGGAACACCTGCTGCCGGCATCAAGCTCCCTTCGTCCTGTGCGCTCCCACAGGGAGGGTCTTCTCAGGGTGCCGCCGGTAAAAGATTGCCGGCGGACAATACCCAGGGGAGGGCCTTCTCTGTGGGTGCGCCTGCCCTCTGGAACCAGCTGCCTGTAGAGCTTAGGACTGCCCCTGACCTCCGCTCATTCCGCCGGGACCTGAAGACCTGGCTCTTCGAGCTTTCTGGCCTGGACTGAGAGTATTAACTGGGGTTTTAATTGTATTTTAATTGTAATTGGGTTTTTAGTTCAAGGTTAGTGTAATCATTTTAATTGTTTTTAAAAACCTTATGAACCGTCCTGAGTCCTACGGGAGAAGGGCGGTATATAAGTCAAATAAAATAAAATAAAATAAAATAAAATAATAAAATAAAATAAAATAAAATAAAATAAAATAAATATAAATCCTTTCCTTTTGCATGTATTAAATTTGGGCACAGGCCAGCAAGATCAAGCCTCACTTTTCATCTATCCCACATTCAGTCCCAAATTATGCTAGGTCAGCCAAGTATTGGAAGTGAATTTACAATTTTTTTAGCTGGAAACGCCAGAATTGCAGGATGTGTTGCGATCTTGCCAGATTTTGGGCCCTGTTATCCATTGTTGTTTTTTTTAAGTTGGCTCCTGTATGCTATTGGATAAGAACTTCCAATATCTGAATAGATGGCTGACAACGGGTGTCTTCAAAAGGAACTCAAAAAAATCAAGATCGCAGCTAATGGCGTAGTCCTAAATGCCATCTTGATTACAGGTAGTCCTCGCCTTACAACAGCTCATTTAGTGACCATTTGAAGTTACAACGGCAGTGCAGAAAATGACTTAGGACCATTTTTCACACAGCCATTGCCGCATCCCCATGGTCGTGTGATTTCCATTCGGATGCTTGACAACTGGCTCATATTTATGACGGTTGCCATGTTCTGGGGTCACGTGATCCCCTTTTGTGACCTTCTGACAAGCAAGTCAGCGGGGAAGCCAGTTTCTGTTAACAACCGTGTTACTAACTCAACAAATGTGATGATTCACTTAACAACCATGGCAGGAAAGATCATGAATGGGGCAAAATTTACTTAACAAACGTCTCACTTAGCAACATAAATTCTGGGCTAAGTTGTGGTTGTCAGTTGAGGATTACCTGTATGTCGTGTCCCCACAAGGACACTCCAAATGACCAACATTTTCTAACGTCCTATTTGGTCCACCAAACCTGGTTGCTAATGTTTCTCCTTAACGTTACCCTCTTTTGGGAGGGAAACCCCCTTTGAAACCCACCCCACAACTGGTTTTGATGTTCTTTCTCACAGAGCATTGATGAAAGGTTGCCGATGTGTAGAACTCGATTGTTGGGATGGCCCGAACTCAGAGCCAATCATCTACCACGGTTACACATTTACGTCCAAGATCCTCTTCAGCGATGTCATCAAGGCCATCAAGAATTACGCTTTCAAAGTAAGGGGAGATGCCTTCTCTTCCAAGTCCAAGGGCCTGTCAAATTTTTAAAGATTTAAACACAGAAAGTGATTAAATATTTCAAATTAGAAAGTTAGAAGGTATTGTTTTGCTCCTTAAATTGGTTTATGACCTATGACTTGCTGTTTATATGTAGACTGTGAGCTTCTGCACCCAGAGACCAATTCCTTGAGTGTCCAATCACATTTGGACAATAAAGAGATCTTCCCTTCCCTTCCCTTACCCTCTTCTCTCCTTTTCCCTCCCTTCCTCTCTTCTATATTCCATATTCCTCTTCCCTCCCCTCCCCTCCCCATCCCCTCCCCTCCCATCCTATCCTATCTTCTCCCATCCCATCCCATCCCATCCCATCCCATCTTCTCCCATCCCATCCCATCCCATCCCATCCCATCCCATCCTATCCTATCCTATCCTATCCTATCCTATCCTATTCTATCCTATCCTATCCTATCGTATTTGGGACTTCTGAATTACACCAATGATATAATTAGGCAAATGATGTAAATTGGCACTTATTGATGCGTATAACTTAAATGGACAGAACAAGTAAATTCGTAAAAAAATGACATCAATTACCTCAATTTGGATTTAACAGACATTTGGATTTAATGGACACGATATCCTCTCAAATAATTGGTTCAGTTGAAGTTTACGGTAAAGCAACCTTGTGGCTTTCTTTACAAAAAATGCTTCAGGGGAACTGCTAGCAATTCTTGGGGTTGTTCTCTTGACACAATTGGAAGGGGTCAAATGAGAGAAAAATGTCACATGCACATGCACAAACCCATCTTGTAATTATAAAACACACAATTTTTCCATCTACGGAAACCCCTCATAGCACATTCATTTATTCATATCCTGCCTTTATTATTTTTACAAATAATTGAAGCTGGCAGACACATCTCATAATCCTTCTTCCTCCTGTTTACAACAACAATTTTGTTAGATGAGTTAAGGTAAGAGAGGATGATTGACCCAAAGTCACCCAGTTGGCTTTAATGCCCAAGATGGGGCTAGAATTCACCATCTCCTAGTGATTGGCTCAAAGCCACCCAGTTATTTTTCATGTCTAAGGTAGGATTTGAACTCACAGTCTCCCACTTTCTAAGTTGTGTCTTAACCATTAGGCCAAGCAGGTTCTTAACCAGGGTTGGCAACTATACCGTATTTAGCACAGCAATAATTGTAAGGGTCCAATCTTTTCCAAATGTCTAACTCAAGTGTTCCAATGATTTCACTCTGAGCGATATCATGAAATTCCACCCCATTTTTATTATTATCGTGGTTCACGGCACAGTCCACCAGGTTCAAACTATTCAGAAATTCTTCCTAAGGACCTGGGATAGGCAGATGTGGGATGTTTGATGGTCTTAAAGGTATTGTCACAGGATGTAAGCTGGTCCATGTAAAGCTGCCTTTTGCAACTGACGGATGGTGAATTCGTCAATATTATTTTTAAATTCCCTGAATGTTGAAATTCTCTGCCTGCAGTTAAGAACTATTGCTCCTCCAAATCAATGTAGATTGATTTGGGCTCATTTCTTTTCCACACAGATCTCTCCGTATCCTGTCATTATATCTCTGGAGAATCACTGCAGTCTTGACCAACAGGAGATTATGGCACGGCACCTCCACTCCATTTTGGAGGACATGTTGCTGGTGGCACCAATTGATTCCAAAGCAACCAGCTTACCTTCCCCAGAGGTGAGCGGTGGGTGACCTTAGTGGACTCTTATTAAAAGAGAGATGGAATCAAGATCAAGTGAAATGTTAACACCACTTTATTAAGCCTTGGGTAGACCACACTTAAAATACTGCATCCAGTTTTGGTTGCCACAATTTTAAAAAGCTGTTGAGACTCTAGAGTCCAGAGAAAAGCAACAAAGTTGATCAGGGGACGGGAGGCTAAAACATATGAAGATGGTTGCTGGAATTGGGCATGTCTAGTTTAATGAAAAGAAGAACTAGGGAAGACAGGATATCAGTTTTCCAGTATTTGAGGGGCTGCCACAAAGAACCTCTTCTCCAAAGCACCTAAAGGCAAGACAAGAAGCAAAGGATGGAAATTAATGAAGGAGAGAAGCAATCTAGAACAAAGGAGAAATTTCCTGACAGTGAGAACAATTAATCAGTGGAACAACTTGCCTCCAAATGTTATGGGTGCTGCAATACTGCAAGTTTTAAAGAAGAGATTGGTCAGCCACTTGTCTCATGTTGTATGGGGTTTCCTGCCTGAGCAGGGGGTTGGACTAGATGACCTCCAAGATCCCTTCCAACTCTTTATTCTGTATTTCTCTATTATTATGGTTGGTTGCTCAGTCAGCCAGATGTCTACACTGGATTCGGCATTTTTTCCACTTATTAAGTCGTTCCCAAGGATCTGGGCTAACCAGATGGGGATGCTTGATGGAGTTAAAGGTCTCATAGAGGTCAGCTATTCCGGGTAAATCTGCTTTTTTGCAAATGACTTACGGCAGGCATGTCAAACTGCCGGCCCATGGGCTGGATGCATCACAACGAAACCGTGCCCTCCCCATTGCCGCCAATGGGGAAAAAGTCACCCTATGTCGTGTGTCATCACGTGACGTTGCGAGTTTGACATGCGTGATTTATGGTGAATTTGTCAAAGTGAAATGTTTTCGAAGAAAAACGAAAAAGTCCAGTTGCCTCTTGAAAAAAAACAAATTTGGGATGACTATAACCTGGATGGCTGCGAATCTCCATAGACATATGGATACCATGCTACCTTTGCTTTTTTTTTGCCACACTTGTTCTATTTCTGTTTGTAGGCCTTTGTATTTTGTTATCTTCTCCATTTCTTTCTCTTCTGTTCTGTCCCCTGCAGATACTACCATGTCCACTATCCAGACTTTTTTGTCATTCTTAATTACAATTATTAAATCTGGGGTGTTATATGGCAGGTTCCTGTCTGTCTGAATTATTAAGAAGATTTATACAGCCACTTAACTCCAGAAATAAAACCATAATCCAAAACTCAAGAGCCCTCTCCCCACCTGGTGACAACAATCAAACCAACTACTTAATGGGCTCCAGATCATTCTGGAGTCTCTAGGCCTGTTGGCAGAACCACGTCTTCAGGGCCTTGCCAAAGAATATCAAAATGGGGGCAATCTTATCTCCTAAGGAAGGAGCCACCACGGAGGAGGCCTTTGTCTTGGTCTCACCAGACAGACTTGCATTTATGATGGTTGCAGTTTTCCTGGGGCCATATAATCCACCTTTTGTGACGGGCAAAGTCAGGTTTGCTTAACAAACGTGTGACTAGGCAACTTTGGCTCTTTTATGACTCATGGACTTCAACTCCCAGAATTCCTGAGACAGCCATGCTTAGGGGAAAGGGAGAGGTTTCCAAGCTGAGCCATGCTGGCTCAGGAATTCTGGGAGCTGAAGTCCACGAGTCATAAGGGTAGGCAACCTTGGCCCTTTTATGACTGGTGGACTTCAACCCCCAGAATTCCTGAGCCAGTATGTGGGGAACTTTGGCCCCCTCATGACTCGTGGACTTCAACTCCCAGAATTCCTGAGCAAGCATGGCTCAGCTTGGAAACCTCTCCCTTTCCCCTTAGCATGGCTGTCTCAGGAATTCTGGGAGTTGAAGTCCACGAGTCATGAAGGGGCCATAGTTCCCTCATGCTGGCTTAGGAATTCTGGGAGTTGAAGTCCACGAGTCATAAAAGAGCCAAGGTTGCTTACCCCTGGACTAACTTAACAATTGCAGGGATTCGCTTAACAACTGTGGCAAGAAAGTTCGTAAAATGGGGCAAAGCTCACTTAAATAACGTGTCGTTCAGCAACAGAAATTTTGAGTTCAGTTGTGGTCATAAATCGACACTTAACAGCTTGATAGTTTGCATTTTTGTTATATCTCCTAGCAATTAAAAGAGAAAATTCTTGTAAAAGGGAAGAAGTTAACTCCGGAAATGGAAGAAGTTTCAGATGAAGATGAAGCAGCTGAAATGGAAGACGAGACTGTGAAAAGTGAGATAGAAAAGAAGAATCTGGTAAGTTTCCTGATACATGATATTCCTCGACTTACAACCATTTATTTAGTGACTGAGGTTACAATGGCAATGGGAAAAAAATGCGAGAAACTTAGTGTTTATTTCCGGTTTCTGGTAAAATCGCTCATTGGATATAACGTCTTTGCTTAATGACTGCTGCAGAAAGTCATGAAAGTTAGGTGTGGGCATGTGATGACCTTTGTAATGACTTAACACAAAATATTACCGTAATTCTGGGCTTAATGATGGTTGTAAATTTAGAACCTCCTATAAACCTGGAGGAAAAAAAGAGAGAGATATATAACTGGTTGAACAAGTTTCATTTGAAATGTGAAAGCTTGGTAAGGCCGCACCTGGAAAACTGCACCCAGTTTTGGTCACCATATTATAAAAAAGATGTTGAGACTTTGGAAAGAGTGCAGAGAAGAGCAACAAAGATGGTTAGGGAACTGAAGGCTAAAACATATAAAGAATGGTTGCTGGAATTGGGTGTGTCTCGTTTAATGAAGAGAAGGACGAGGGGGGACATGATAGCAGTCTTCCAGTATCTCAGGGGCTGCCTCAAAGAAGAGGGAGTCAAGCTATTCTCCAAAGCACCTGAAGGCAGGACAAGAAGCAACGGATGGAAAATCGTCAAGGAGAGAAGCAACCTAGAACTAAGGAGGAATTTTCTCACGGTCAGAACCAGTGGAACAGCTTGCCACCAGAAGTTGTGGGTGCTCCATCACTGGAGGTTTTCAAGAAGAGACTGGACAGCCACTTGTCTCATATTGTTTGGGGTCTTCTGCTTGAACTCGAAGATCCTCAAGTTCCCTATCAGCTCTCTTCTGATTTATTGATTCATGTGGCTGCTTTAATGAGTCAGTCCTTGACCAGGCTGCTTCAAAGAGGCTTTTTGCATATTCCAAGGCAGTTTGTCCAAATAATCTTTAGACAGGCTTGTGATGTGACTGGTTGGTCATTATTCTCTCATTCTCTGCTAGAGTGACAAGCTAAAGCTTGCAAAGGAACTGTCCGATACGGTCATCTACTGTAAAAGTGTCCATTTTCAAGGATTTGCTGACCCTCAGCCTCACGATGAAATGTGCTCTTTCAGCGAAGGGAGAATCCTTAAACTAGCTCAGGAATCAGGTATGGAGCATCTTCTTAACGCTTTTAGTAAGGCTTTTGTGATATAACTGAATATACAGCACTTCTGACCCGGTACTCTTTTAAAATTGATTATTCTTAGTACGGGTAGTCCTCCACTTACAACTTACTTAGTGACGGTTTAAAGTTACGATGGACCCCAGGAAAGACACTTAGGATGCAATGGCATCCCAAGTCATGGGATTGCATGTTGGATGCTTGGCAACCAGCCCGCATTTATTGCAGTTTCCAGCATCCCACCATCACCTGACCATGATATACCACATTTTACGGGAAACCAGTTTCGGATTCCGGCAATAAATGTCCATTGTGGAGTTGGCTTAACAAGTATTGTACAGTGTTCGCTTTATGATTGCCAGGATCTCTCCTTCCCTCCCTTCATTTCTCCATCGCCTCACCTATCTTCCCCTCCCTTCTCCCTTCCCTCCCCTTCCCCTCCCCTCTCCTTCCTTCCCCTCTCATCCTCTTGCCCTCCCTTCCCTCCTTCCCTCCCGTTCAACTTCCTCTTCCCCCTTCTCTTTTCTCCTTCTGTCTTTTCCTATCCTGCCATCCTCTTACTTCCCTACCTTCCATTATCCTTCTCTTTCCCCTTCCCCTTCTCCCTTCCCTTCCCTTCCCTTCCTTCATCCTTCCCAATTTAATAGAGCTAATAGCTACTGACCCATTGATTCGATCTAGTTCAAATAGGAGGGCTGCAGAAAACATAAAGGGATGCGGTGGGTTAGGACGCTGAGCTTGTCGATCAGAAGGTCGGCAGTTTGGCGGGTCGAATACCGCGTGACGCGTAACAGAGTGAGTGCCTGTTACGTGTCCCAGCTTCTGCCAACCTAGCGGTTCGAAAGCACGTAAAAATGCAAGTAGAAAAATAGGGACCACTACGGTGGGAAGGTAACAGCGTTCTGTGCGCCTTTGGCGTCTAGTCATGCCGGCCACATGACCACGGAGACGTCCTCGGACAAGCGCTGGCTCTTCGGCTTTGAAACGGAGATGAGCACTGGCCCCTAGAGTCGGAAACGACTAGCACGCATGTGTGGGGGAACCTTTACCTTTTAGAAAACATTGTGGGCTATGAAAGGAAATTTCTCATTGCCCCCCCAGATAGTCTTCTTTCTCCCAGGACACATGAGTCGGACAGTCCCCAGAGGCACTTCTGTAGCCCTCTACAATAAGCACTCCTGGGCAGGAAATAGCTTGCAGTCTTTCAGATGTTATCCTGACTCATAACTGCATTTTGTGTGCACCTGTTAAGCCACCTCGTAGCTATCATGACCTAGTCTGGTATTGAATTCCATAAATGTTGGGTTGCTTGGAAGAGCGGTGACTCAGCAGTTAAAGTCACTGAGCTTGTCAGCTGGACGGATGACAGGCCAGACTTGAGGTCAGAGTGCCGCACGACAGGATGAGTCCCCGTTACTTCCCTCAACTCCTGGCAGTTCAAAAGTGTGCAAATGCAAGTAGATAAATAGGTACCACTTTGGTAGGAGAGTAAAAATGTTCTGTGTGCCTTTGATTTACAGCCATGCTGGCTACGTGACCACGGAAATGTCTTCAGACAAGGGCTGGCTCCCTTAGTTAAGCAACGGAGATGAGCACTATGCCCAAAACTTGGACATGGCTGGACAGGAGAAGCCTTTGCCTTATGGGCTGTTTTTCCAAATTTCTCCCTCATTTCTGACCCAAGATTGAACAGCTATATATGGGGTTGTCCTGAGAAAGGGAATTTTTTTTTAAAAAAAGTATCTGTTTCTTATTTTACACCCAGGAATGGACCTAATCCATCATAATGTCCAGCACCTGAGCAGGATCTATCCAGCAGGTTGGAGGACTGACTCATCCAACTATAACCCTGTTGAGATGTGGAACATGGGTTGCCAGATAGGTAACTATGTGGAGGGTACATGTATGGGTTGTTGAATTATTGGACTGGATCTAGAGGCAGGCAATCATTTAGAAAAGCAGAATCTCGATTCCAGTTGATTGAAGTGAAAAGGACTTTTACTAAAGTTGTTGATTGCAGGAAGGTGAGGCGAGATCTGAAGTTCCCGTTCACCAATACAAAGAGCCAAACCCACCATTCTCTATCCTTCTTCCCCAATGTCTGGTCTGTTGCCATCCAATCCAGGATCGCTGCAATGTTGTTTAAAACTCTGGGTTGTTTAGGCTGCTGGAATTTCACACCCAGGGCAAGCGGACTTGAAGATGCCCGGCATAACCAGTATAAACAGATCTGGTCTTCTTCATATTTCAGCTCCCCCTCCCCATTTTCTACCATTAGATACACAGGTGTGGATTGCCCCAAATGCCTCCCCCTCCCTTCCCCTTTGATGGCAGGATGCCAGCAAGGTGCCAGGCCGACGATAAAGATCCTGACACAGTTATACCTAGAACAGACCCATTGCAATCCGTGGGACTTAAATAGAGGGGCTCCAAAATTTTGGGTGGATCTATTTTAATCAAGTCAGTAACCTGGAATCAAACCTGCTGGCTGCTGTGGATCTAAGGAAGGGTCTCAGCGCCATAAGTGGCAGCTGATGTTGTTGTCAGAATTACCAAAACAGCATCACACTGTAGCTCTGCAAGCTGCTTCATTTTTATCCTTAAGTGTGGCATCATCCTGTGCACGTCGTACTCAACTTACGAGCACAGTTGGGACCAGAATTCCTATCCCTAAGCATTGTGGTCATTAAATGAGACACATCCAGTTCTATGGTTTTTTTTGCCATAGTCATTAAGTGAATCACACAGGCATTAAGCAAATCTAGCTTCTCTTATTGACTTTCAATGTCAGAAGCTGGTTCCCAACAAACAGTGATCTGGCTAATCTGAGATGCTGCAACTGTTGTAAATTCATGCCAAATTCAGTGTCCAAAGTACAATTATGTGACTGCAGGGACAGTGACAGTCATAAGTGTGAGGACCAGTTGCAAGTCACTCTTTTCAGCACCATCATGACATTTCATGGTAGTTGCAGCATCTAAAGGTAATAAAATCACCATTTTCAGTTGCCAGCTTCCAACCAGCAATGTCAGGGGAAAGTAGAATTTGCATAACAACTACTTAACAATAACAGTTGCAGTGATTTATTTAATAACTGGGGCAACAAAGGTTTAAAATCAGGCACAACTTACTGAACCACCATCTTGCTTAGGAAGGGAAATTCTGTCCTAATCGAGGTTGTAATTTTAGGGATACCCATATTAGTGATTTTCTGTCTCCCAAGCTGTCTTTAAGGATTTAATAGCTTTTGATGCCAAAAGTGCTTTTTTTCAAAAAGGCAGTTGGACTTTCTTGTTTTTCCCCCCTGGAAGACGTTTCGCTTCTCATTCAAGAAGCTTCATCAGTTTGGAGTGAATGGTGAATCCGTCAGAACCAAAGAAGTTTCTTAGATGAGTAGCAAAACGCCTTCAAGTTGCCTCTTGAAAAATCACCTTTGGGGCAAAGGCCGAGAATCTTCATAGACAATGGCTGCTAATGAACTCAGCAAGAAAAAAGAAATATTACTGGAGTGAAGATGATGGTGGTGGTGAGGAAGAAATAGAAAATGATGATGATAAAAAAGAGGAAGAACAGCCAAAACCCACTGACTTGCCTTTGTCCTACGGTTTCTCCTAGTTGCCTTGAATTTCCAGTCTAGGTCCTCCGAAATGGATATTCACCAAGGCCGATTCCAAGAAAATGGAGGCTGTGGCTATGTCCTAAAGCCAGAATTTCTCCGGAATGAGCAGTCCAAATTCAACCCCAGATCCATCACAGAAGGGCCGTGGTACTGCCCTAAAAAATTCCAGGTTAAGGTAAGAGTTGAGAAAGAAAAGCCATTTGTATAACATCATGTTGTAGAGCAGCTGTTCACCATATGAAAACTGCATGTCCTCGGCTTATGACCACAGTCGAGCCCAAAATTGCTAAGTGAGACAGTTGCTAAGCTTTGTCCCATTTTACGACCTTTCTTGCCACTGTTGTTAAGTGAATCACTATGGCTAAGTTAGTAACACAGTTGTTAAGTGAATCTGGCTTCCCCACTGGTTTTGCTTGTCAGTATGTCGCAAATAGGGAATTACATGACCTTGCGACAATGCGACCGTCATAAACATGAATCAGTTGCCAGGCGTCCGAATTTTGATCATGTGACCATGGGGGACACTGCAATGGTCGCAAATAGGGAATTACATGACCTTGCGACAATGCGACTGTCATAAACATGAATCAGTTGCCAGGCGTCCGAATTTTGATCATGTGACCACGGGGGACACTGCAGTGGTCGCAAGTGTGAAAAACTGTCAAAAGTCACTGTTTTCAGCACCATCGAAACTTTGTACTGTCACTAAATGAATGATTGTAAGTTGAAGACTGAAAACCATATCCTTCTGTAGGGAAATGGCCAAAGCTGGAAGTCTGTTCTGAGTGCAAAACATACCATTTTATACTTGGAAAGCTTTCCTACTTTCAAAGCAACTTGTTTCATGCTCAAGATAAGCCATGTCAAAGTCAAAATGAAATATGAAGTGATTTTTTTTTGCACACATTTACAGAAGGTTTAAGGGACGCGGTGGCTCAGTGGGTTAAGATGCTGAGCTTGTCGATTAGAAGGTCGGCAGTTTGGTGGGTCGAATCCCGAGTGCCGCGTAGCAAAGTGAGAGCCTGTTACGTGTCCCAGCTTCTGCCAACCTAGCAGTTCGAAAGCACGTAAAAATGCAAGTAGAAAAATAGGGACCACTCCGGTGGGAAGGTAACAGCGTTCCATGCGCCTTTGGCATCTAGTCATGCCGGCCACATGATCACGGAGACGTCCTCGGACAAGCGCTGGCTCTTCGGCTTTGAAACGGAGATGAGCACCGGCCCCTAGAGTCGGAAACGACTAGCATGCATGTGTGGGGGAACCTTTACCTTTACAGAAGGTTAGGATGGGCTTAAAGAGAGTGCAAAGAATTTGAGTCTTTTCTCCTTCAAGTTTCCTGTCCTTGCAGATCATCTCTGGCCAACAACTGCCGAAGGTCAACAAAAGCAAAAACTCCATTGTGGACCCGAGGGTGATTGTAGAGATCCACGGTGTTCAGAGGGACAACGGGAAGAAGCAAACCAAAGTAATTGATAATAACGGTAAGAGGAATGTCTGTGGAGATTTTCAGTCATCCAGATCGTGGTTCTCCCAAAGGTGATTTTTGAAGAGGCAAGTGGACTTTCTTCCTTTTCTTTGAAGATGTTTCGCTTCTCATCCAAGAAGCTTCTTCAGCTCTGACTGGATGTTGGAGGTTGGAAATGGAAGCCTCAACAACTCTCAGAAAGAGCACTATCGACCAGATGACTGCAAGAAACATAAATCCTTCCCTCTTCCACCATCCAGTCAGAACTGAGGAAGCTTCTTGGATGAGAGGTGAAACGTCTTCAAGGAAAACAGAAAGAAAGTCCACTTGCCTCTTGAAAAATCACCTTTGAGACAAGAGTAAAAGGAGGGAGTATGTCTCCAGAAAGAAATTATAACTTAGGGAGTACAGATAATCCTCGACTTAATGACCGTAATCAATCCCAGAATTATTGTCAGAAATCACATTGGTCATTAAGCGATTCATCCCCTTAACTGGCCCAATTTAATGACATTTTTTGAAGCAGTTATCGAGTGAACACCACAGTTGTTGAGCAAATGGGTGTTATTTTATCAGAAACTGAAAGTAAATGGCAAATAGTGTTGTAAATTATGGTAATGTGATGAAAGGACATTGCAAAAGGCTATAAATGCAGTTGCCAAATGCCCAAAATGCAGTCACACGATCATCGTGTGGTGCGGTGGATGTTCGGACGTTAAAAGCTAGGTTGTAAATCCCATTTTCAGGGTCCATTGTAACTTTGGATAGTTGCTAAGTGACAGTTCCTAAGGCAAGGCCTACCTATATTAAAGCATATATTTAAAATTAAAACTGGGGAATAGTTTTTCCCCATATTTTATGTATTGCTAAATGCAGGAGCCTAGTTTTTCTATTTATCTTTGTGCTCCAGTGTTCCCTCCACATGCTGTCTTTCTTATTCAGTGGGTCATGGGAATGGGTACAAGAACAGTGGATGATTGAATAGAGTACCGGTTGCAGAATTCCGTGGGAGACCCAGTTTGTTCTAGTGGTTAAGATATTAGGCTAGATTGGAAACCATGAATTCAAATCCTGCCTTAGACATAGAAGCCAACTGAGGCTTTGGCCCCATCACCAGGAGATGGAGAGTTTTAGTCCCACCTTAGGCAGGAAAGCCAGCTGGGTGACTTTGGGCCAATCACCAGGAGAGGGTGAGTTCTAGTCCCGCCTTAGGCATGAAAGCCAACTGGATGACTTTGGGCCAATCACCAGGAGATAGTGATTTCTAGTCCCAACTTAGACATGAAAGCCGGCTGGGTGACTTTGGGCCAATCACCAGGAGATAATGAGTTCTAGTCCCACCTTAGACATGAAAGCCGGCTGGGTGACTTTGGCCAATCACCAGGAGCCAGGGAGTTCTAGTCCCGCCTTAGACATGAAAGCCAGCTGGGTGACTTTGGGCCAATTACTAGGAGACAGTGAGTTCTAGTCCCACCTTAGACATGAAAGCCAGCTGGGTGACTTTGGGCCAATTACCAGGAGA
>JAKJMR010017835.1:216890-235182 GCA_024449315.1 Daboia siamensis
AGTGAGTTCTAGTCCCACCTTAGACATGAAAGCCAGCTGGGTGACTTTGGGCCAATTACCAGGAGATAGTGAGTTCTAGTCCCACCTTAGACATGAAAGCCAGCTGGGTGACTTTGGGCCAATTACCAGGAGATAGTGAGTTCTAGTCCCACCTTAGACATGAAAGCCAGCTGGGTGACTTTGGGCCAATCACCAGGAGACAGTGAGTTCTAGTCCCACCTTAGACATGAAAGCCAGCTGGGTGACTTTGGGCCAATCACCAGGAGACTGGGAGTTCAGCCTTAGGCACAAAAAACCAGATGGGTAATCTTGCGCCAATCCCTTTCTCTCTCTCAGCGCAACCTACCTCATAGGGTTGTTGTTGTGGGGAAAATAAGAGGAGGAACATGTATTGGATATGTCCGCCACCTTGAGTTATTTGTAAAAATGAAATAAAATAAAATAAATGTATCAATAACAAATAAAAATTATAAAGGTGGGATACAAATAAATAAATACTTTGGCTCTCTTTGACTCTTGCCCAGGTTTTAAACCAGCCTGGGATGAAACGTTTGAATTTGAAATCGATGTACCGCAACTAGCCCTGGTCCGTTTTATGGTAGAAGATTTTGATGCCTCAACAAAAAATGATTTTATCGGGCAATTCACGGCCCCCTTCACAAGTCTGAAGCGAGGTGAGTCTTTTTTTTAATAAAGCTTTTTCACCGAGAATGCCATTGTCGGTTCAAAGGGGAGGGGGTTGTTTGCTAGGCCCCTTGGCATCATGCAAAAGATTTTCAAAATATTAATGTATTTAATTTTTTAATCAAGTTTATATGGGCATCCCATCTCATGGGAAATGACCCTGGGCGATAAAACCATAAATGCAAAACAATCATTACCTGAAACCGTTATATAATAATTAATAAAAACATCAATGTGTTATTTATTAATCACATTTATATGGCTGCCTGCCCTATGAAAAGTGAAAGAGGGCAGGAAACAACCAGTAAAACAATAAAAGCAAAACAATCATTACCTAAAATTGTTGTATAACAATTATTTAACAACCTTAATTAAAATCTCTCATTAATGCTGATGGTAGTTTTTGAGGGGCTACGTTCAGCCAAATATCAAATGCAAAGAAAAGCCAACCAATGTTTTTATCGTAATAATCAAAATCCAATCTAAACAATTTTGTACATTAAATATTTTATAATATGCACTTTACACATGAGTAAAGCCCCACTTACTATTGGTAGTCCTCAACTTACAACAGTTGATTTAGTGACCATTCGGAATTACAATGACACAGAAAAAAGTGACTTATGGCCATTTTTCACACTTATGACCATTGCAACATCCCCATAGAAACCTGACCAAAATTCAGACACTTGGCCACTGACTCATATTTATGACGGTCACAGTGTCCCTGGGTCATGTGATCCCCTTTTGCAACCTTCTGACAAACAAAGTCAAGGGGGAAGCCAGATTCATTTAACAACCATGTTACTATCTTAACAACTGCAGTGATTCACTTAACAAATGTGGCAAGAAAGGACGTAAAATGGGGCAAAACTCACTTAACAAGCGTCTCAGTGTCTCACAGTTTTGGGCTCAGTTGTGATTGTAATGGACTTAATGGACTCTTAGCTCTCAGAGTCTCCTTCGTCCTTCAGTTACAGTCAGCCCTTATGATCACAACTGGATTTCTGTTGCTAAGGAGGACTGTTATTAAGAGAGTCCTGCTGAATTTTATGATCTTTATGCCATCATTGTTAAGTGAATCATTACTGTTGTTAAATGAATCATGCTGTTGTTAAGTGAATCCAGCTTTCTTCTTTGACTTTGCTTGTTGGAAGCCAATTGGGAAGGTCATATATGATGATCACAAAATTGTGAGATTCCACAACCGTTGTAAATACGTGCCGGTTGCTAAGGGCCCAGATTTTGATCATGTGACCAAAATAAGTGCGAGGGAAATTTTCTCAGCGCCATTGCAAATTCAGCCGGTCGCTAAATGAAATGGTTGTAAACTGGGGACTATTGATTTAATGGAGTACAGTGTCTATAGTCCATTAAACTGAAGTAAATTCTTTCCTACCATGCAGGAAAGAAAAGAATTTTAAAAAATGGAAAATGAAGTGAAGGATTTTGTAGTCTTTTCAATAATTTCTTCTGCCTGTTTCTCCAATTTATGGTTTCTACTTCTTCCAGTTCCCAAGATTGGCCAGCATTTTTTGCCCATTGAGCAAGATTTTATTTCACTGGGCAAAATCCCAAAGGGTAAAGCCAGCTGGGAATGATGGGCATTGTAATTAAGCACCTTGGGAGCATATGGTGGTTATTAAGGTAGAGAAAGTGTTCCAGCCAGACTGCAAATCCTTGTTTTGGAGCCCTCTGCTGTCCAAAGGAAGGAATTGCAACAACACTGAAAAAAGTGACTGACAATCAGTCTTGATGCTTATGACTGTTGCACCAACCCTACAGTCACATGATCAAAATTGCTGTTACTCGTCCCAGCTTCTGCCAACCTAGCAGTTCGAAAGCACATAAAAATGCAAGTAGAAAAATAGGGACCACTCCGGTGGGAAGGTAACAGCGTTCCGTGTGCCTTTGGCGTCCAGTCATGCCGGCCACATGACCACGGAGACGTCCTCGGACAAGCGCTGGCTCTTCGGCTTTGAAACGGAGATGAGCACCGGCCCCTAAAGTCAGAAACGACTAGCACGCATGTGCGGGGGGAACCTTTACCTTTGCCTTATGGTTGTAATGCCCCAGGGTCATCACTATTTGCCACCTTCCCAGCTGGGTTTTGACAAGCGAAGTCAAGCAGGATTCGCTTAACAGCCAAATGGTTCATATAACAACTGCAATGATTCATTTAACAACCAGAACAAAAAAGCTTGTAAAATAAGGCATGCATTTAACAACTTCCTTCCCTAGCAATAAAAATTCTGTTCCCCTTTGTGATTGTAAGTACCTGTAATTAGTTTAAATTTCTTTTTTAAAAGTTAAAAAGTTTTTCTGATGATTCTGGGGAACAGCCCCAGCTATGGGAAGACTTTTTTGTTGGAATGGATCCTTCTGAATTACTCTGAGGACAATTGCTTTATAAAAGGTGCGTGTCATTTTGAGGATATAGGTCAGTGTTTCTAAACTTTGGCCACTTTAAAATGGCTGGGGAATTCTGAGAATTGAGGATGCCAAAATAGGGTGAAAAACAACCTACTAAGCCTATTAAGATGAGCAAAATACTCATTACAGAGGTAGTAAGTGGTAATTTTTGGATCTTCCTCGTTGAATTAAAGGTGTAGGATTATTTGCTACGGAAGGAGCCAAACCTGTTTTTCATTCTTAGCTTCTACATTGCTTCTTGTAGCAGCCCTTTCTGCAAAGGAATTTTCAAGCACAGAAAACGCAGGAATCTTGCACAACCTATTGCTGATGTTGTTTTTAGATCATTTTAGTTTAGGTTGTCTGTCTGATTTTTAGCTTTTTTTTTTAATGGGAGGGTTCTAGTTTTGTAGGCCATTCTAGAGTCCATTTGTGTTGAGTGGCCAATAAATAATGATGACCATGATGAAGATGAAAAAGAATAGAAAATGATGACATCTTTCCAATTTGGGCAACCTTGATACCCAAAAAAGTGAGCAGATAGTTTACCAGCAGTGAGTAAAAGATACCAAAAAACCCCAAAATTAATGCTGCTTTTTTTCTTTTTTCCCCTTCTCAAGGCTACCGCCACATTCACCTTTTGACGAAGAACGGAGATCAATATCCATCTGCTACGCTCTTTGTGCATGTCAATATTTGGGACAATTGCTAAAAAAAAGAAACAAACTTCAGGGGCTGTGCAGGAAATTTCTTTTTTAGATTTCCGGATAGACTTTTGGTCCCTGGCAAAGAAAAACTCATCCCTTTGGAAGCAATTCAGTGGGCCATCCACGCCTTAATACCAGTTGAATATTTACATGTGAAAACAGCTAAAAAACATTATTTTTTATAAGTTATGCTTTAACTTTTAATCCTAGTTGCTTTTCTAGGGTGAGAGAAGTAACTCAGAACTCTCAGGAGCTTGTAGGAGTAGCAGTAATAAAGAGTAGATATATTTTTAGCTTTATTTTAATGCAATCTGAATTATGTCTGTACGTCCCCAAATTTTGTGTTTTCCTGTTGACAGTGCAAAGGTCAGCGGGAAAAACATTTTAAATGAAGGACAATTGCTTTGTAAAAGGTGGGTGTCGGAAGGAAGTGTTAGGGAAAATATGAAGGAAAACATGTACAGTTAGTCTTTGACTTACAACCATTTGTTTAGCAATCAAAGTTACAATTGCACTGAAGAAGTGATTGATGTACAGTCCTCTTACTTATGACCGCCGGAACATCCCTACCCTCACAACATTTGGGTGCTTGACAAGTAGCATTATTTTGCAGCACTTGCAGCTTCACAGGATCACCTTTTGGTACCTTCTCCCAAAGTCAGTGGGAGAAGCTTTGATTCACTTAACAACCATGTTACTAACTTAGCAACTGCATGGTTCCCTTAATAACTGTGGCAAAAAAGTTGTAAAAGCTCACTTAACAAATGTCTCACTTAGCAGCATAAATTGTGAGATCAATTGTGGTTGTAAGTCAAGGACCAAGTGTTACGTCTGTTATCACTTACATAAAACATGATTAAGAAGGGTGTTCAATGGCAGAAAGGTTTTCCCTTAGATAGAAATATTTTGGTGGACATGACCAGCTGATTTTCCATAATACTAATCATGACATTTTGGATGGGGAATGAGATATGAAGAGCCCCAGGGGAAAAAAACCCCCACTTTAGATGTCTTTTGATCTTAATTTTTGTCATTCATCCTTTAATCCAGGACATTTGATTGATTTAGTCCAGCAATTGGTGAGATATTTATGGGAAAGACCCAGAATTTGTCTATGGAGATTCTCAGTCATCCAGGTCATAGTTGTCCCAAAGGAGCTTTTTCAAAAGGCAACTGAATTTTTCTTTATTTTTTCTTGAAGATATTTTGCTTCTCATCCAAGAAGCTTCTTCAGTTCTGACTCTTTGCCATTTGAAAAAGCACGTTTGGGATGACCCAGAAAGTCTTTTGCGTTCCATGGCTATCAATTTCGATTTTGAAGAATGATGTTATTTTTCTCAAATTTTACTTCTTCCCTTTGCACGCATATTCCCAATGGATTTATCTGAAATACTAGCCAGGTCTTTTTCAGTGGAAGTTGCAAATATTAACACACTCAACAGAAAGACTAAGATGTGAGCATTTTTTTTAAAAAAAAATGCTAACTGTCTTGCTTAACAATGAAAATTCTGCTCGTAAGCTGTGGACTATCTGGTATTTTAATCTATGCAATTATTTCTCAACCTTGGGCACCTGAAAATGTAAGGAGTTCAACTCCCAGAATTCTCCATGGAGGAATTCTGGGAGTTGAAATCCACATATCTTCAAGCTGTCAAGATTGAAACACTGCTCTAATTGGTTGGAATTTTCCATCCAACCTATTTTTTTTTAAACTGTACAGCCATGAGGGTTTTCTAGAATAACAGAATGCCACATTTCCAACCATGGTTAGATCCTGGCCATATGACTAGCATAAATTCTGTCACACTCTTCTGAGATTTCACTAGCATTGCTTACCTATTTTTCCCCTTGAGTTTAAATTAGCAGCAATAAGGACTAGTAACTTGAGCAATGAGAACCCCGGGATGTTTCTTATAAGGCCAATATTGCACATTATGTCATTTGCTGCATCAGCAAAGTGGCAATACACTTGTAGCCTGATTTTAATTTTATTTTTATAACAGCAGAAAAAAACAACACTTTTTTTGGAAAAAAAATTCATTAGCTATATTCTCACACCATGCATTTGACTTCTGACAGTTTTGTTATTTGGGACCTGGGGTAAACAGAATGATAGTCGGTTGAATCCGGGCTTAGTTGCACTAGAGTAGAAGCGAAGTTAATAATTTACTTCAAGTATGTCGGAATCCAGCTAATGAATATTCGATTGGTAGTCTTTTATTGGTAATGAACTGTACTTTAGTTTAATACTTTGATTTACAATCTGAAAATTATTTTTGAAGTAAAATAAATTGTGAGATTATTGTCTCTGTAATGTTCTGTAGTTGCTGCAAATATATGCAGGAATTTTTTAAGGAGAATGTTTTATTCCAAATGCAATGGATCTAAGTAGAAACTCATTTTGATTTGCAAATCCCAAATGACTTAAAAGAATTTCTTCCAAATCACAAGGTGAATATTTGAATTAACTGAGTTGTTGGCAATTCTTGGCAGTGATTGGATTACTATCATGCAATGAAATCTTTAATAAAAAAAAATTCTTTGAACTTCTGAAATTGTTCAGAAAAAATCTAGAATTTCATATCCAGGAGTTTTGAGTCAATGTCCTTGCAAATAGGTATTCTAGGAAGGATTTTAAAAGTCAATAGATTAACCACAACTACAACTTAACCTCTGCCTTATTTTTATGTTTTTGTAGCTTCTATCTGATTTTCAAGCCCTTCTGAGGTTGCTTGTACAAAGATTATTTTTATGAACCTCTGCTTTTATTAGAAATCTTTTTTTAACATCTGTTATCCAATCAAGCAAGGTTTATATTCTCCCTTACTTTCAGAGAAGATAGATTTGAACTAATCCTAACTTAGAATACAAGTGGTCCTCGGTTTATGACAGTTCATTTAATGACCGTTTGGAGTTACAAAAGCACTGAAAAAAGTGACTTATGACTTTTTCCACACTTACAACTGTGGCAGCATCCCCACGGTCACATAATTAAAATGTGGATACTTGGCAACTGACTCATATTTATGATGTTTGCCGTGTCCCAAGGTCTTGTGATCCCCTTTTGCAACCTTTTTACAACAAGCAAAGTCACTGGGGGAAACCAGATTCACTTAACAATTGTATGACTGCAGTGATTCACTTAACAACTGTGGCAAAGAAAGGTTGTAAAATGGGGCAATATTCACTTAACAAATGTCTCACTTAGCCACAGAAATTTTGGAGTCAATTGTGGTCATAAGTTGAGGACTACCTGTATTCTCTAAACTGGTGTTGGATATCTTTCACATAAGAAATTTGATTACTGTTTTATGGCTTGCCTTCTACAGCTCTACTTTTGAAAAGCATGCAGCCTCTAAATCCAGCAGCGGATGGAAAGAAATATAAATTTTACCTGAATGATGCCTTCATTTACGATATCTTTATTTTAGGAGGCCTAAGGATAATTTCAGTCAATGCATTGCAATTAAATGATACACTCAGCTCCAAACGCAATTACACGGAAAGGGGCAAGTTACCTGCTAGATCAGTGTTACTAATTTAAAGGCATGTGGACTTCAACTCCCAGAATTCCTCAGCCAGCCATGCTGGCTGGGGAATTCTGGGAGTTGAAGTCCACATATCTGAAAATCCAAACATCTTAAAGTTGCTAAGATTGATAAACACTAGATAAATGGATTTTAACAACATGACCTGTTCTTGGTCTTTTTCTGTTTCGCAGTTTGGCATCAAAGGAGATTGATGTTTATTGAAAAGGTACAATTACGAATTAGGTGAAACCTGGCTCAGAAACAATAACTGTGAGAGGGACCTTGGAGTCCTAGTGGACAATTACTTAAAAATAAAGCTAATACAGACTTTCGGTTTGCCGACGTGGCCACCATGGACGCTTGGAAGATGAGCTCTGTCTTCCTCATTTAGTTTCGCTTCGCTGGGGGACCCTGAAAAGGATTGAAAGTTGCCCTGTAGGGGCGATCAGCAAGGAGGACCCCCGCTGGACCATGGGAGAGCAGTAGCTCTTCTGCTAGATCCAGCGCAACCCTCCAAACTGGCGGACGAAAGACCGGCCACAGCAATATGGCTCATCACTAGGCTGCAGACAGACGAAGTCACACTTACCACCAGGGGCCAACAAAGCAGCCTGGATGAGACTGGGAGAGATCTACCTCTCTTAAATCCAACTATCTTTTTTGCCTGCATAAGCTGCCTAATGTACTTTCCCACCTGTGGAGAGAGGAAAGGGAAACCTTACCCCACCTCTAATAACAGTGGTGACTTACTATCCAGGGGAGCTTAAAACATTGAAAGAATAACCTGATTTTAAATGATTTTAACTGGACTTTTATTTTCCTAAAGTTTGAGAACTAAAAGATTCCTTATTTTTTACTCTATTTTTATTGAAGATTTGGGTTTTTATCTACAAAAAGAAGTAAAATTCCTAAGTGGTATGGGTGACACCATGTGGCCAAACCTGATATTACAGTTTGTTATTGCCTAACAGTGACTTGGCTCACAGCCCAGACTATAGATAAGTCTTCTGTAAACTTGGAAAATATTAGCTCTGAGAAACCCACTTGTGTTTTACACTTAGTGATAAAACTACTTTTACTTTCTGACAGTAAAGCTTTTAATTTTACGCACTATTAAAAAAAACATAGATGAAGACCAGGAACAGACTCTTTTTGATGAGAGCAGTTATTAAAACTATTCTCACAGCTACTGAATAATTAAGAGGCTACAAAAAGAACAAGATGTCAGCCCAGATGTACAAATTCAAACTCTGACTACAATTAAAGAATCAACTACACAGAATATAATAGAAGAAGTAGAACAATTAAACATTATTACAGAAGACTCAATTGATCAACAAATAGACTTAATGGAAAACCCAGAAAAGAGACTGACAATATGGAAAATGGAAAAGATTCTCTATACAAACCAGAAGAAGCCTGAGGAACAAATAGAACAGATGGAAGGGAAGATATATATTCCAGGACAACTACGTCAAGACAGAAAGAGAGAGACGTTTTGTTAGCATTTCCACAAAAATGACGATTGGATGCCCTCTTTTGTTTCAAATAATATGTATAATAACAGAGGGAGATCCATTTGATGATTTGACAGCACAGAGATGGAAGATGAGCTGGCAAAGAAAGAAAGCTAGAATAAGATTGAAAAAAATGGGCTTTTGACTTATTAGTGAAGATTAAAAGAGAATATACTTAAATAGATAAGATGTATACTTTGAAATTTAATTTTGTTATGAACTGAAATAAAGATAATTTTGACCATTTAAAACTTGAAAGTATAAATATTAAGTTAAAATTGAATATTGATTTGCCTACAAAGACTGTAAAAGTAATTGACATATATAAGCTAAAAATCTATTGAAAAATGAACATTTTTTAGTTAGCTGATATATTAAGAACTGTATTAACAATATGAGATAGTAGAGAAAAAGGAAAGATTTGATGTTGAAAAAAGAGAAATTTTGATTACTAAGGTTAAGATATTTGGAAATTAATAGAAAATAAGAATGTTATACTGTATTACTAATTAGATGACATAAGATGGTGTGGAATAGTATATGTTTGAATAGAAAATGTGTATCCTGAATACTAGACTGTATAATGAATTTGATAATGGGAACTTTGGTTACTCAAAATTTGGAAATTATAATCAATAAATGTTAAAAAAAGCATTTGCAAACATTTGTTCTTCAGTCACTAAGTTGTGTCTGACTCTCCGCCGTCCCCTGGACCATAGCATGCTAGCCCTTCCCCTCCTCCATTGTCTCCCAAACTTTGCCCAAATTCATATTCATTGCATAAATGACACTATCTAACCATCTCAACCTTTGCTGTCCCCTTCTCCTTTTGCCTTCCATCTCTCCCAACATCGGGGTCTTCTCCAATGAGTCCCCTATTCTCAAAGTCTACCCCAGCAACACAATTCAAAAGTATCCATTCTTCAGCACTCAGCCTTCCTTGTGGTTTATGAACTACAAACATTAAACATATCTGGAAGATGTTAGATTAAAAAAAAACCTAGGGGAATCCCAACCTTTGGGGTTCTTGGGATAGATAAGCAGTGAAGGACAGAGAACTTCTATTGTTAGAATAATTACCAGGCAGCTTATGGAAAATATCTTTCAGATTGCACAGCAGGATTTCACTGAAAGAAGCTGTTAACTAAAGTGGCAGCAGGGAGAATCGCAAACCATTTTTGTAGCACTGGGAAAAGTGGAAATGGCTTATGAACAGGCCAATGTCCTGGGCCTGGGTATAGTCAGGGTGAAGGCTTCCAGTTCCCAGAAAGTTAATTGAAAGAAAAATAATTTGGCTTTGCAAGAATGAGGGAGAATAAATTAACTGTGCATGATTTGTATGGAGCGCCTTTGAGAGACACACTTGATGTTACCTATAAATAATAATGATTAAAATACACGCTTAATGCCAACCTTATTTTCCTTGCAAAAAGCAATACAGTTAGTCCTTGATTCATCTTGGGATTACAATTATAAATTGTGACAATCATTATGTGACCAGTCTCGTCTTATATTTTTTGTAGCTGTTGCGAAGCATATATGCTGTGGTCGTAAAGCGAACTCTGCAGTTGTTAAGCAATCCCATTGTTTGTAGTGACCGTTTCTTTGCTAGCAAAAAAAAAGAAGTCAAAAATTGTAATTGTATGATCACAAGATGCTGCAAACAGCTATACGTACAGACTGTTTGCCAAGCACCCAAAATGTGATCAGATGACTGTGTGGGAAGGGACAGATGTTGAAATTTCATATTCCAGTTATATTTTTGGAGTCCATCTTGACTTCAAATGGTTGCTAAGCAACCTAGTCCTTAAGCAAGAACTACCTGTAATTGAATTGCACTAAATAAGGGAGCAAGGAAAGAATGTGTTATCTGGAATAATTCTTTTATCTGTTTTATTCCTGGACTATCTTTCTGCTGAAAATTGACCTGTATCTATTTCTACTTGCCCACTGAAATGTTATTTTTTTTTTAAGGCAAGTTCAGATGCATCCTCAAATGTCTAATTACTCTGAATTTTCTAGTGGGTGAAAAAAGAATAGAAAATGAGGACCAGTTTTAAAATCCTTGAGAGCTCAAGGTTAAATACATAACGTATATAATTTCTCACAGCTGAAGTTCTCTCCAGCTTAATTGCATCACGGTTCATTTGCAATTTGACAGGTAACAGAAACTTAAGCCAGCATGGGTTGGTTTTTCTCATATCACATCAACAAAGCTGCACAGACAATTTATGTAATGGTTCATTTTCAGAAAAACCCAACTCAGTATTTTGTATTATTTCATTTTAATTCAACTTTCTTCATGATTTGGTTCAACTTTTGAAGAAAGGGATTTTTTAAAAAAATGCAAAGAATGAAAAGGATGTTGACAGTTTCCAACTGATTGCCTATGGATCCTGAACAGGAGAATTGCAAAATTGGAAGGGGTTTTTAACCCAGTGGTGGTGCATGAGGCTTGCACACAAAAGGCTTAGAACAGTCAACCTGGAACTAAGGAGAAATTTCCTGGCAGTGGGAACAATTAATCAGTGGAACGGCTTGTCTCCAGAAATTGTGGGTGCTCCATCTCTGGAGGTTTTTAAGAAGAGACTAGACAGACATTTGTCTGAAATGGTATAGGGTCTCCTGCTTGAGCAGGGGATTGGACTAGAAGACCTCTAAAGTTCCTTCCAACTTTGTTATTCTGTTATTCTGTTTAGTGACCATTCAGAGTTACAACAGCACTGAAAAAGATGACTTATGATCGCTCTTCACACTTATGACCAGTGCTTTTTTTGTAAAAGAAAAAGGTGCCAGAACTCACACGTCATACAACCCGCCTTGCCTACTCTACAAGGTTCCATCCAAAAAATGTGCCGGAACTCCATTCTGAGCATTCTATGAGAAAAAAAGCCCTGCTTATGACCCTCACAGCATCCCCATGGCTACATGATTGAAATTCAGATGCTGATGCATATTTATGACAATTGCAGTATCCTAAGATCATTTGATTCCCTTTCTTTTTTTATAATATATTTTATTGATTTTTTAAAGATAAGCATCTTAATATTTGGTAAACAGTGTGTTGTCTGGGTTTACATTTAAAAAACATTCACTAACAATTAGTTTCTATAATCTATAATTCACACAATAGCTTTACTCAATTTTCTCTTTTTCCCACAAGGTTCTCTTTTGCCAACCTTGTTAATACAATTCTTGTTGTTTTGATAGATAACAGTTGGTATAATTTTTTTCCTAATATTTCTACAGATAATAATCACATCAATATAATATTTCTTTTCTATCTAATCATTTTGATTGCCTCATCATAGATTCTGTTTACAGCTCTTGTTTACATTTGTTTTTCCCACAATGTTCAAGACTTTCTTACTGATAAAGATTTTCTCAAAGTTAATTACATTTAATTATTTAAGTCTATTTTTCTCATGTAATCCATCCCAACATTTTCTTAAGGAATAAATAAGACTAAAAAAAGAAAAAAGAATAAGAGTAAAGAAAAATAAAAATTTAGTACACTACTTAAAATACATGTTCCTCTTAAGCTAATACATGTTTATTTCGAAAAATTTTCTGTTCTTTTGTTACCATGATTAAAAATATGTTTAATCTTTAAATATTCCATTTAATAAATCTAGTCATCTAGTCTTTTAACTTTTATTCAAAACATTTTTTATCCATTGTAGTTTTCTTAAAGTCAATCACATTTAAATATCTAAAACATTTCCTTTATATAAGCCATTCCAACTTTTTTATATTACTCATATCAAGAAATAAAATAAGAAGAGTGAAGAAAAAAGAGAGTACTATGTTACTTGAGGGGCTCATCCCTCTTAAAATAAAATTCATATCCAAAATCTTTCTGTTTCTTTAACCACATTCGAAAAGGTGTTTCTTTTTTAAATATTCTCTCTGATAGCTCCCATCCTCTATTTTCTTAATTTTCACTTTAGCCTTTTTCTTTTGCCCAGTATCTTTCTTAATGAATATGTTCTGCTGAATCAAAGAATCTTTCCATATTCTTGTAAATGTTAGTGTAGATATAGAAGGTAAGTCAAGTACAATGTCTTTGTAGGAGGCTTTTGCCCTTTCATGTTTGTTGAAAATCTTTTTTTTCTTTTTCTCTGTTTCTTTTATCGTTTGTTGTCTCTCCAGTTCTCGTGATGTTCCTGACATCTCTGCAGTCCATTTTGTCCAATCTTTTTTCTTGTCCTCAAATTTGTTTTGTGCACTTAAAGTATAAGTTGTCTTTTCCATATCCAATATTTCTTGTGAATTTTTTTCCACTTGGGTTAAATCATACTTCTTTGTTAGGTTCTATCTTTAAGTCTCTATCCTAGAAGTTTTGTTCAGTTATGTGTTTTATCTGCTTCTTCTCTGTTGTTGTTTTCTGGGATTTTTTTGTTGTAAAGTTAAATTGGAGATGAATTGGTTTATATTTTCAAAGTTATTTTGGATTTCTTTGTGGTTTGAAATCAATGTTGTTTGAATTAGCTGCAACATCTATATCTCCTCTTGAAAGGTATTTGTTTTTTCTTGATAAGTTCTTTCTGCAAGTCTCTGATTTTCCATGATAGCCAAGAATCAAGTTTTTCTTTTCTCTGAAAATAACTTTGGAAGCACAGTTAAGTAGATATTTGTAATCCAGAGAGTTCAAAAATGTTTTCCCCCCTGAAATTTATAATTCTCTCTTTGTCTGCAGCCCAGATTGTTTTCTTTTTTTGTCACAGCTGTTCTCTATTGTTAGAGTGTTGAACAGTGGTGGGATTCAAATAACTTAACATCCAGTTCTCTGCGTGGATGCAGGCCTGGGCCTCCGAGGCCTAGAATGGGCTTCCAGAAATGATATCAACACACTTTCTGTGGGCTGTTCTAGGCCTGGAAGGCCTCATCCAGGCCTCTGAGGCCTAGAACAGACTTCTGGAAGTGACATCAACGCACTTCCAGTGGGCCATTCTAGGCCTGGAAGGCATCCACCAGGCCTAGAATGGACTTCTGGAAGTGACATCAATGCACTTCTGTTAGGCCATTCTAGGCCTAGGAGACCTCCTCCAGGCCTCTGAGGCCTAGAACGGACTTCCAGAAGCAGCATGGGTTCAGCCAGTTTTCTGAACTCAACAAAATTTAGCTACCGGTTCTACTGAACTGGTTCAAACTAGCTGAATCCCACCATTGGTGTTGAAGGTTACAAGCACAGATTAGTTTTTTTTCCAGATTTAGCCAAATCCTGTATGAGAGCCATGCTGTCATAGTCTTCATCTACCACTAGATGTTAGCACCAGTTCATTTTTCAATTTTCAAAATAAACAGTTGTCTTTAAAATGAGAATCTTAACCATTCAGCAATTTCAAACTTATCCAAATTAGGTTTTATATTCATTTCATTTAATTTCTGTGTGTTTTGATCCTCCATAAAAGGTTTAATTCGCCGCTTCTATTAGTAAAAGGGTGGTGCAAAGATCCCCTTCCTTCACTTTCAGAGGCTTTTTGCTTCTTGGGTTTCCCCCCCCCCAGAAAATTAGTTGATAGGTAGGATAGAGAAAATTGATGTTCCTACCCAGATTCAAATGTGTTGTTTACAATCAGTTTAAAGTAGTACTTTTTTTACTTTGGTTGCTTGTAGCTTGGGCTAGACTCTGAAGTTAGACTAGCCTTTCTCCTCTTGGTTTCTGGAAGGCTTCTCCTGGACCTATCAGGTTGACCACCTTCTCTCCATGGTCCATGGGACTTCCTTCCTTCTTTGCCACCTCTTCAGGACAACTTCTGGCCCATTTAGGGTCCCCTAGGGGTAGTCAACCTTGGGTCTTTTATGACTCGTAGACTTCGACTCCCAGAATTCGTGAGCCAGCATGGCTGGCTGAGGAATTCTGGGAGTTGAGATCCACGAGTCATAAAAGACCCAAGGTTGCCTACCCCTGCCCTAACAGGAAGAAAATCAGCCGTAGGGCATGGAGCCCCGAAATCCCTTGGCTGCTGCACTACTGCGCAAAACCAGAAGTCCATTTGATTCCCTTTTGTAACTTTCTAACAAGCAAAGTCAACAGGGAAGCAAGATTCACTTAACAATTGTGTTACTAACTTCCAATCCATCTTGAACAGGGGTGTCAAACTCAATTTCACTGAGGGCCGCATCAGCATTGCGGTTGCCCTCAGGGGGCCGGGTGGGTTGGCCAGGGTGGGCGTGGCCTACTGGGTGGGCGTGGCTAGAGTGTGTATGGCCTACTGGGTGGGTGTGGCCAGCTCTACATCGTTTGCATCAAGGGTGCCTATGGGGGCCCGGACAGGAGTAGGACAGATCTGAGGGTCTCTGGCAGAAGGAGGGTCTCTGGGCCAGGGCCAAGGCACTGGGGACTGTTCCCTCACTTCGTGGGCCACATGAAACCACTTCGCGGGCCGGATCCGGCCCCCGGGCCTTGTGTTTGACATGTCTGATCTTGAAGATTGAATGAATGAACTGCAGTGATTCACTTAAAACTATAGTAAGAAAGGTTGTTAAAAATTGGGCAAAACTCACTTCTGCAAAACTGCCTTCTTAGTAATGGAGATTTTGGGCTCAATTGTGGTCGTAAGTCGAAGACTACCTGTATTTGTAAAAGGACATTGGGCAGGGTAAGTCTTATCATCTACACGATGATGTCATGATCTATAGGTCATTGTTGGTCTGCTACCACCATCTTCTATGTCCACCTATGGTAAATCAGCTCCACTGGATTTATACCCTCAAGATGGATTGGAAGTAAAAATTTCCCATCAGTGAGACTCTTCTAGGATCTGTAGCTGGAGATTGACAGATTGTCGGTAGAATGGAAGCATCTAATATAAAAATAAAAACAATAATAAAAGTATCTAGAGAAAAAAAGGACTAGGGGTGACGTATGGCAGTCTTCCAATAGTTGAAGGGCTTCCACAAAGAAGAGCGAGTCAAGCTATTCTCCAAAGCACTTGAAGGCAGGACAAGAAGCAATGGATGGAAACTAATGAAGGAGAGAAGCAACCTGGAATTAAGGAGAAACTTCCTGACAGTTAGAACAATTAATCAGCAGAACAACCTTTCTCCAGAAGTTGTGGGTGCTCCATCACTGAAGGCTTTTAAGAAATTAGACAGCCATTTGTCTGAAATGATATAGGGTCTCCTGGTTTTGCAGGGGGTTACACTAGAAGACCTCCAAGGTCCCTTCCAGCTCTATTCTGATTGTTTAATATAGCACCCCTCCCCAGCAATTGTTCTGTTACAAGATGGCTGGCAAATACATTCAATAAATAAAAATAAACAATGGATGTTTACTGGACGAATCATGGAAGTTCACAATCTCTTTTTTGTTCCCGCTGATAGCTCAAAATTATGAGCGTTGGGAAACCTCTGAGTTGGTCAAGCCAAGATCATACCTGTGAATTCAGGTGCTTCAGAGTCCCCTGATACCTGAATCCCAGGAGGTTTAACTAGAATCTTGGTCCGTCACGACTCTTAAATGTGACTCTTCAAAGACTCCACAATCAAAGGCAAATGTTTGCTTCTCTTTCAATGATACAATTGGGATTTATCAAGAGGCATCTTTTTTTTCTTATTATTAGCAAGCTAGGCATAAATGTTAGTATTTACTCCTAGAATTAGGCCATTGGTTCCCTTTGCTAGACGTTTTCCAACTCACTTCTTATCTCCCCATTTCTGGTATTGTGAATCAATATTGTGGTTACTTTGCAACATCTAGACCAGTGTTTCTCAGTCTTGGCAACTTTAAGACATGTGGACTTCAATTCCCAGAGCTGGCTGGAGAATTGAAGTTCACACATCTTAAAGTTGCTAAGGTTGAAAAACACAAAAATTTTAGAAGCTCTAGCATCTGCTTCTATAACAGCCAGTTAGATTCTTCCATAATACTTCTGATTGTTAATATTTATGGATATATCTAGATCTTTCTGAATGCTCTTTACAGCAAAAGAGTGAAAATTCTCATACATACTATTCCATGCATTCAAAACAGGCTACTCTTATAAAGGTATTCCTTGACTTACAACAGTTCATTTAGTGGCTGTTCAAAATTACAATGGCACTGAAAAAGTGTCTTATAACCGTTTTTCACACTTAACGACCATTGCAACATCCCCATGGTCACATGATCAAAATTCAGATGCTTGCAACTGGTTCTTATTTAAGGCAATTGCAATGGTTTGGTTTTTTTTGGGGGGGGGGCCTCAAATGATTCTCTTTTGCGACCTTCTTACAAGCAAAGGGAGCAGATTCCCATAAAGCCGGTGTTGCTAACTTAACAACTGCAGTGATTCACTTGTGGCAAGAAAGGTCGTAAAATGGGGCAAAAGTAAATTTAACAAATGTTTCATTTAAGGAAAATTTGGGCTCAATTGTGGTCATAACTCAAGGAGTATCTGTATCTGCAAGACTGACTATGGGTGTGCGTTGTCCTTACTGCATTTCTGATTGGCATCTAAAAGTACGTCTTCATTTTTATTCAGCGCATTATTCAGCGCATTTCACTTCTCCCTTCAATTCCACCCCAAATTCAGACAAGTAGTAAGTCAAATATTTTCACATGCAACTTCTCTGTATACCAGCTGTCCTCCGAAGAGCAGCCTCATTTTGCTCCCATTTACGTAGGACGCCTAAATAAAGTAATGTTTTTTTAAAAAATAAACAACAGAGAGAAACTTTCACATATTTCTTGTGCATTACTTGCACAAGAAATATGTAAAAAAAAAAAAAAAAAAAAAGGACTTCAACTCCCAGAATTCCTCAGGCAGGCATGCTGGCTGAGGAATTCTGGGAGTTGAAGTCCACAAGTCAAAAAAGGGCCCAGTTTGAAGACCCCTGAAATAATGGAACATTTCTGTTTGGGTGGGGGAGGTGAGGTGCTATCTTTCCAGCTGAGAAAAATAAGGAAATCATTTTCATTAAGATTGTTGTTGACTATGGTAGATTTTGAGAAGATTTTATTTTTAAAAATTGTCCTTTTGAAATTTAGGAAACTTTCATTTAAGATCCATCTTCTTTCTGGGTCAGGAAGCCAAAACAGTCACGATGAATTTACCCACCAGGCAACTAAAGTCTCATCATTTTCTTACCTGCATTGACATTTCTAAGACAAATTTGTCCCCCCCTTGCTCTTTATGCCCCCTCTTTGCAGACAATCCTGTTGTCAGGAGTCACCAACCAACCACCCCTTTGTTCAAAACAATCCATACTGTTTCTTCTCATTTTGCTGTTTCCATGCAGGCATCTGGTAAAATGCATCCTTTGTCTTCCCAAAGATATCACAAAATTCTGCGTCAGATAGGTAGTACTGCACAGGGAATATAAAAAAAAAATGACCCCCTTTAGTGAATTATTATTCCTTCACTAACAAAATAAGTAATAAGAGGTAATTCCCAACTTACAATGATTTATTTATTTATTTATTTATTTATTTATTTATTTATTTATTTATTTATTT
>JAKJMR010017835.1:277321-310347 GCA_024449315.1 Daboia siamensis
GAGCCAAGGTTCCCCACCCCTGGTTTAGTCTTAATGAAAAGAAGGACCAGGGGGGATATGATAGCAGTGTTCCAATATTTAAGGGGCTGCCACAAAGAATAATGGGGTCAACCTATTCTCCAAACAACTTGAATGCCAGACATGAAGTAATGCATAGAAACTAATCAAGGAGAGAATCAACCTAGAACTAAGGAGAAATTTTCTGACAGGTAGAACAATTAATCAGTGGAAAGACTTGCCTCCAAGCCGCCTTCCAACTCTGTTATTCTTTTATTGCAAGAAGCAGTAGATTATTTGATCTCCATAGCTACAAAAGAGACAGGACCTTGTTTTCCTCTGATCCAGCACTTGAAGCCAAGGATTGCAAATAAAGAATACAAATCTATTCATCTTCCAAGGTAGAGTTAAACCATTAGACCTTATTGAGAATGCAAAACATAAGCGATCAGTCAGAGGAGGAGACCCAAACTCACACTACAGTGAACAAGGACCTACATTCAATGTTGCAGTTACTAAGATTGTTGGACGAGCAGGTACAAAAACAGCCAGGGAAGTGACTGAAGCCTGGGAAAGAGGCCCCTTGTCAGTCAACAGGAATGCTGATTTACCATCAGCTTATCAAATACTTAGGAGGCAAAGGCTTGGCAGTACAAGGAAACAACAGCCAAAACTTAATAGCCGGCCAACAATACCCCAATCAACATCTTTAAAAAACCATACACACCAGGCACCAGATTAGCCCAAAGCACACATTCTGGTGAGAAAGAAGTTCCATGAGGATGGGCTTCAGCACAAGTCCAAAATCTCGGAAAATTAAATCTCTGGTTCTGGTGACTGACCCAGATTGGATCCTGCAACATTATCTTGGGACACAGCCATCATTCTTGCTGAAAATTCCTCAATTCACCCCCATTTTTTCCCATGAAAACTTCTGGAACTTCTAAATATCCCTGGAGCTTCCGTGCATGGCTGGCACAGTCTTATTTCAAAATCCACTGAAACCTTTTTTTTTTTGGCTTCATTCATTAACCAGGTGAAGTTTTCTGCTTCACCTCACACAAAAGTTGTTGAACTGGATAAGCTTGTTAGTCAGAACAGCATTACGTCAACTGCTTCTTGTAGGCTACAGCTTGATGGCTAAAGGTTGACAGTATCTATAATCTTTGTCTCAGAGGGTTGCTAATACTGATTTATTTTCTTATCTGCCAAGGTCAGTCTTGACCAGTTGAGGCAAGCAGCAGCAAGGCCAATCTTAATCAAGTCTAACCCTCTCTTCCATGTTTGGTTCACAACCCAACTATGCAAAGAAGAGCAACTAAGATGATTAAAGGCCTGGAGAGAGAAAATATATGAAGAACATTTGCAGGAACTGGGTACGTCTAGTCTTGAGAAAAGAAGGACCAGGGGTGATGTGATAGCAGAGTTCCAATATCTTAGGGGCTATTCTCCAAAGCGCCCGAAGGCAGGACAAGAAGCAATGGATGGAAACTCATCAAGGAGAGAAGCAACCTAGAACTGAGGAGAAACTTCCTAACAGTAAAGACAGTTAACCAGTAGAAAGATTTGCTGTCAGAAATTGTAGGTGTTGAAGAAGAGACTGGAGACCCATTTGTCTGAAATGGTATAGAGCAGGGGTAGGCAACCTTGGCTCTTGTATGACTCATGGACTTCAGCTCCCACAATTCCTGAGCCAGCCATGCTGAGGGGAAAGGGAGAGATTCCAAGCTGAGGCGTGCTGGCTCAGGAATTCTGGGAGTTGAAGTCCACAAGTCATAAAAGAGCCCAGGCTGCCTACCCCTGGCCTAGGCATAGGCCGCTTTATGACTCGTGGACTTCAACTCCCAAAATTCCTGAGCCAGCCATGCTGAGGGGAAAGGGAGAGGTTTCCAAGCTGAGCCATGCTGGCTCAGGAATTCTGGGAGTTGAAGTCCACGAGTCATAAAAGAGCCAAGGTTGCCTACCCCTGGCCTAGACATATCCAGTTCCTGAAACCGTTTTTTATAGCTTCCAGTCTTCTAATTATCTTTGTGGGTGGTCTGTCAGATTGATCGATCATGATTTGTGAAGTACAGCTGGATGGATGAAACACAGCAACTAATAATTTTTTTTAAAATGTATTATTTATTATGAAATGTATTTGCTGCCCATCTTGTGTCAAACCACTCTGGGTGACTTACAGCATAAAAGCATTACAAAAAACATTGCAATCATCAATTGTAAACCAGCAAACATGTGAAATAAAACCACCATATCCTTCAGGTCTGACCTGTGCATGAACAATGAGTGTCCACTGGGAACATAGTCCCTATGGTTTATTTGGCTGAGAGCAATTTGTAAACACAGCTAATTTTAATTTATTTTTAAAAATTAAGTTTAAATCAAACCTTGGATGAAACAGGCACTGACTTTGGATCAGCAAGACTTTGGATCTGAGTCTAAAAAGTAGGTGCTTCCAAGTTCTTGCTGTTGTTCATTCACTAAGTTGTGTCTGACTCTTCATAACACCATGGACCACAGCACGCCAGGAACCCGCGTGCCCCACTATCTCTCTGAGTCTGTTCAGATTTGTTGTGTTGATGACACTATCTAACCATCATCTTATCTTCTGCCGTCCTTTTCTCCTTTTGCCTTCCGTCTTTCCCAATGCCATAATTAATTAAATTAAATTAAATTAAGTTACAATTAAACCTAACCACAGTGTGATGTGCAGCATGACACTTGCTAGCTGACAGCATTGTATAAAAACCAGTTGCTTTTGTTAACTACTGAAAAAACTAACTTCAATGCAAGCTACAATTTTTTGTCGTTTATCTTTGCACAAATGCAATCCCCATGCCTGCTATAGTTAATCTCTTCCATACAGGTAATCCTTGACATACGACCTCAATGGAGACTGCTTATTATGGTGATATGTTGTCACGGTCATAAAGGTTCAGTTATATGACCTTTTTGTAGTGGTCATTAAGAGGGAAGCAACCTGGAACTAGGGAGAAACTTCCTTACAGTTAGAACAATTAACCAGTGGAACAACCTGCCTCCAGAAGCTGTGAATGCTCCAACACCGGAAGTTTTTAAGAAGAGATTGGACAGCCATTTCATTTGAATGGTGAGCAGTGGGTTGGACTGAACAGGGGGTTGGACTAGATGACCTCCAAGGTACCTTACAATTCTATTATTATTATTAAGTGAATGTCCTGGTCATTAAATGAATGCTGCAGTCGATAAGTGAAAAAGTAACTTCCAGTTTTCGGCAAAACTATCATATAGCACAGTCATGTAACTGTTGGATACTATAAATCAGACATGTCAAACTCGCGACGTCATGTGACGTCGCGCGACATATCGGAACTTTTTCCCATTGCCGGCAATGGGATGGGCGCGGTTTCTCCGTGACGCTCCGGCCCGCGGGCCGGCAGTTTGACACCCCTGCTATAAATGATCATAAATACAGCTGTCCAAAGTGAGGTCACATGACTGGAGGAGCAGATGACCACTGGAATTTTGCAACCTGGTCATAATTTCATTTTTCTGAGTAACTTATAACTTAACCCCACTTTCTAAAAAGACCAGTTGTATGTTGGGGCTTACAAGCTAAGCAATGCACTGGTGTGTCAATCAATGCAGAAGGGTTTTAAATGAAATGATGGTCCCTAAGCATGTAGAAATGCAAGTAGAAAAATAGGGACCACTCCGGTGGGAAGGTAACAGCGTTCCGTGCGCCTTTGGCGTCTAGTCATGCCGGCCACATGACCACGGAGACGTCCTCGGACAAGCGCTGGCTCTTCGGCTTTGAAACGGAGATGAGCACCGGCCCCTAGAGTTGGAAACGACTAGCATGCATGTGTGGGGGAAGCTTTACCTTTACCTTAATGGAATAAATTTAATTTTGTGGAAAACGTCAATGATATTCTTACATTGATGGTCCATATTTGGAGACCCAGTTTCTGTTCAATTGGCGGAAGCCCCATTTCTCTTTCAAGATCGGTCATCTTTGATCAGGTTAAGCTGCAAAAACAAACAAGGGGTTAATATAAAAAAAATAATCCTGTAAACTTTTTATTTTTTATGTTTTTCCCCCTTTAACTGTGGAAAGTACAACACCTCGTGCCGGAAGATCCCTGGAGGCCTAATTAATTTAGCGTCTTAATTTATATCCCTCCTTTGTGTGCTCACTCAAGGCAGGTACCACTCAGAAATAGAACAAAATATAAAATAATTCCTTCTAAAATGGTGACCAATCCTGTTCAAAGAGACTGGATGAAAAAGGAAAGTTGGATTCCTTTTTTTGTCACAGAAAAATTCGTGTGTTCAGCACAACTGCTGGACAAATGCGTTTCCTGGTACAAGGAATGAAACAGGAGAGAGAGAGAGAGAGAGAGAGAGAGAAATTTCCTCTTTATTTAACAAAATACAACAGGAAGAAATATAAATGGGAAGCAGAAGCAGTGGTCAAATAAACATCACCTCTAGAAGTGTTTCTCATTCAATTTACATGTGTGTGTATATATTACATTTAAAAATATAACAATTGATGTTTAAATTGCATCCACTGGCAGCCTGCCAAAGCTGACTCATCAGCACCCTCTCCCATCATGCGTTACCTTAATGAGGACTAGCGATCTGCCTCTTTGGATCTAAATCCCTCAGGATATAAGAAACTGTCAACTTCCTATCTTTGCCCTTGACTGACCTTGTAATTGAAACTGCACAGTGTAAACCTTGGCTGTATTGGCCAGTCATCAATTGCCCCATTCCCGCCATCTTTAAAATGGAAGTTCAGATTAAAAAGTTAGGCCCTATATCAATTGTTTTTCCTGAAGTAGAACTGCATTGGGAGAAAAAAAAAACATTTTGATTTTCTGTCATCTATTCTTTTCTTCCGCTCCACCGTGGGAACTTTTTATTGTACATAGCAAACCTCAAAACTAAACAATTCCTACGTTTTTTCTCCGTCTTCCTGAAAATTGACATTTGCAATAAATCCTTCCAATTATACCCTTTTCTGATGTTTCAGTTCAAGGGTTTCAAATATCAGGAAAGGCTGCTGATGAAATCCATCTGGACATCATCACAAGATGTGCCCTCCCGTTATAGGTGTGAAAACACAGGTGGATCTCTAGCACGTAACCTAAATCTAGAACGCTAAAGTCCTTGCATGCTGTGGGGTTTGCAAGGGGCCGGGGCGGGAAAGAGATTAAAATACAAGTACAGGTCATCCTCAACCTACGAACACAATTGAGCCCAAAATTTCTGTGTCATAGTTCTGACAGATGAAACTCTTCAAAGAACTTCGAGGTATTGTGTACCTTAAAGAATCTTTATTAGAGAAGCATCGGCACTAACACAATTGAAGCCAAAATCTGAATTCCCCTCCCTTGAACACATAGTATCAAAGCACAATTCCCTCCTCCAATTAACAGTCACAAATCACATTCCCCAATTAGTTTGAAATGCAGGCTTCCTCTCCAGCTCTCCAGCCCACCAATTCTTTATCATCTCTTATTTCAGTAACCTTTGTTCTCACACTAGGTTCAGTATTGTTATGTCTAGCTAAACTCTCATGCACATGCCTCCCCCCAGCATCATCTAACTCTAACTCTAAAAGCAAAAGCAAAAGAAGAAAATGGCTGCATCTCCATCTGTTGTCAATGCAAAAACATCCGATGTTAACAGCGTTGATATTCTGTTGTTAAGTGAGAAATTAGAGTAAGTTTTGCCCCATTTTTTGCCATTGTTGTTAAGTGAATCCTTGCAATTGTTAACTTAGTATCATGGTTGTCAAGTGAACCTGGATTCCCCATTGACTTCACTTGTCAGAAGATTGCAAAAGTGGATCATGTGACTTTGAAACACTGCAATTGTCATAAATACAAACCAGTTTGCCCAGTGTCTGAATTTTGATCACATGACCATGGGGATGCTGCAAAGGTCATAACTGTGAAAAGCGGTCCTGAGACACGTTTTTCAGTGCCGTTGTAACTCTGAATGGTCACTAAACAAACTGTTGTAAGCCGAGGACTAGCTGCCAACAACATTATACATATTCTGTTTTTCTGAGAAAAATGTTGCTTTTCCCTAAGCACCACGAAAAAGAAATGTTAAGTCAAGGCAGCTGGTTTTGGGAGAGGTACATTCAAAACGGGCAATTACTACCAAACAAAGGGCTAAAATAGGAACTTATTTGATGTCCCACCTCATGATTCCATTTGGCACCCAGTCTGCTCAAATAACTAACTTCTAATTATTTTTAGACAAAACTATATTTTTACAGAGACACACAGTCGTTTTCGGAATTAAAGTTCTTGGCCAAAGTGACCAAGAGTAATAATCATGTCCAGTTGAATGACTTCAGAACTTTTGTGCATCTGGGGATGAGGCCACCTATCCAGTATCCCTCACAGATCAGAATTCATCATCTGGACAAGATCAGAAAATAGATGATCAAGAACCAGTTTGGTCTAGTGGTTAAGGCAGCAGGTTGGAAAGCAAGTGACACTGGGTTCAAGTTGCACCTTAGACATGAAAGCCAGCTGGGTGACTTTGAGCCAATCACCAGGAGACAGTGAGTTCTAGTCCTGCCTTAGACATGAAAGCCGGCTGGATGACTTTGTGCCAATCCCCAGGAGAGGGTGAGTTCTAGTTCTGCCTTAGGCATGAAAGCCAGCTAGATGACTTTGGGCCAATCATCAGGAGGCAGTGAGTTCTAGTTCTGCCATAGGCATGAAAAAAAATCAGCTAGGTGACCTTGGGCCAGTCCCCCTCTCTCAGCCCAAATCCACCTCACAGGGTTGTTGTGAGGAAAATAGAGGAAGGAAGGCTCAAAGTGTATATTTTCATGAAAGCCAGCTGGGTGACTTTGGCCCCATCACCAGGGGACAGAGAGTTCTAGTTCTTCCTTAAGCAGGAAAGCCAGCTGGGTGACTTTGGCCACTCACCAGGAAATGGTGAGTTCTAGTCCTGCCTTAAAAAGGGATGTGGTGGCTCAGTGGGTTAGGACGCTGAGCTTGTCGATCAGAAGGTCGGCAGTTTGGTGGGTCGAATCCCGAGTGCCACATAACAGAGTGAGCGCCTGTTACTCGTCTCAGCTTCTGCCAACCTAGCAGTTCGAAAGCACATAAAAATGCAAGTAGAAAAATAGGGACCACTACGGTGGGAAGGTAACAACGTTCCGTGCGCCTTTGGTGTCTAGTCATGCTGGCCACATGACCACGGAGACGTCCTCGGACAAGCGCTGGCTCTTCGGCTTTGAAACGGAGATGAGCACCGGCCCCTAGAGTCGGAAACGACTAGCACGCATGTGCGGGGGAACCTTTACCTTTACCTTTAGTCCTGCCTTAGACATAAAAGCCACCTGGGCCAATCTCTCTGTCTGAGTCCAACCTACCTCACAGGGATGTTGTGGGGAAAATAGGAGAAAGGAGGTTTATTGGATGTGTTTGCCACCTTGAGTTATTTGTAAAAATAACAATGGTGGGATATAAATTAACACACAAAGAAAACAAATAAAAAGTGCATCAGAAGAGCCCCTTAGAAAGGAAATCTGATTTGGATTCTTGCAGAAAGGAAGCAAGAAGGGATAAAATGAACCATGAGTTGACCAGATCAACAAATTTAGAGGAAGAGGCAATAAAATTTGGTTCTGAGGCTAATCTTCAACAACCACAGAAAAATTAAGGCTGAGCGGTTTAGGCATCAGCAGGCCCCTTCACTTATTTATCACCGATGCTTCTATTTCTGCTAACTTATTTATTTGCTCAATTTACACCCACGTTGAAGCCATTATGATGTCAGCCTTCATTCACAAAAATAATGTTCAGTTTCCCAAACGGAGAACACTTATTTATCTGTTAATTTATTATTCCAATGTATATAACTGCCCATCTTTTACATAAGACTCCGGGCAGCTTATCAACAATTAAAACAATTATTAAAGGTAAAGGTTCCCCCACACATGCGTGCTAGTCGTTTCCGACTCTAGGGGCCGGTGCTCATCTCCGTTTCAAAGCCGAAGAGCCAGAGCTTGTCCGAGGACGTCTCCGTGGTCATGTGGCCGGCATGACTAGATGCCAAAGGCGCACGGAACGCTGTTACCTTCCCACCGTAGCGGTCCCTATTTTTCTACTTGCATTTTTACGTGCTTTCGAACTGCTAGGTTGGCAGAAGCTGGGATGAATAACAGGCGCTCACTCTGTTACGCGGCACTCGGGATTCAACCCGCCAAACTGCCGACCTTCTGATTGACAAGCTCAGCATCCTAACCCACTGAGCCACCGCATCCCTTAAAACAATTATTAAACAACCACAAAAAAATCCCACTATTTCACCACAATTTTAAAAACAAGAAAAAACTAATATCAAAAGCATGTCAAAAACCAGCAGAAAAAAAGTCATAAAACTGATAGCTGAGGTAATCCGGTCTAATAGTACAGCCACTGTGCTGTTTTGGCTACGTTTCCTGGCTGCTGACTGACAAAAGCAAGTTTTCAGGGTCTTAAGATATTCCTTGTCTCAAAGAGAATCATCAATTCTGTCTGGAGGAATTCATCCACACATGCTGGCTGGGGAATTCTGGGAATTCAGATCCATTCATGCTGGCTAGGCAATTCTGGGAGCTGAAGTCCACACGTACTGGGGAATTCTGGGAGTTGAAGTCCATGCATACTGGGGAATTCTGGGAATTGAAGTCCACACGTACTGGGGAATTCTGGGAGCTGAAGTTCACGTGTACTGGGGAATTCTAGGAATTGAAGTCCACCCGTACTAGGGAATTCTGGGAGCTGAAGTTCATGCATACTGGGGAATTGTGGGAGTTGAAGTCCACCCATGCTGGATGGGAAATTCTGGAAATTCATGTCCACTCCTGTTGGTTCAGGAATTCTAGGAGTTACAGTCCACACATCTCTTAAATTTGTCATAAAACAAAACATCAGTCCTTCTCTTTTCTGGATAGGAAAACATTGGATTCTCTTAAAAAGGCCAAAGAGGTTCGTTTGGCAAAGCTGAAAGCTATGCTTTTCCCAAGATCTTGGAATTATCCCAGGAATGTGGAAGGACCAGCTCAAACAACAGCGCACTAATTTTGACACTCAGGTTATCTCCAAGCTGGGGAATTCTGGGAATTGATCCACACCTCTTCGAGGTGCTTCAAGGAAACACTGGTCTACAAGGTCAAAATTCAAACCAATGATTTTCAGAATAGGATTGCAGCTTTTGTATAAGAGGTCTGGGTGTGCCTTTTTTAATTTAACTGTAATATTAACAATAACAGAGTTGGAAGGGACCCTGGAGGTCATCTAGTCCACTCTGCTGCTTTCAGAAAAATGGCTGTCCAATCACCTCTTAAAAACCTCCAATGAGGTTTTGCAAGGAAGAGGGGGTCAAGCTATTCTCCAAAGCACCTGAAGGGAGGACAAGAAGCAACGGATGGGAATTCTTCAGAGAGAAGCAACCTAGAACTAAGGAGAAATTTCATGACTGTTAGAACAATTAACCAGTGGAACAATCTGCCTCCAGAAGCTGTGAGAGCTCCAACACTGGATGTTTTTAAGAAGAGAGTGGACAGTCATTTGCCTGAAATGGTATAGGGTTTCCTGCTTGAGCAGGGGTTGGACTAGATGACCTCCAAGGTCCCTTCCAACTCTGTTACTGTTACAGTTAGATATACAAAAGCTGCTTCCAATTCTAATCCTTAAGCTGAAAGAAAAGGGTCCTCCTCTCCTCCCTAAATGAGAAGCTTAAACAGAAAAACACAATCTACCTTTTGGGGGGGGGGGAATTTTTGTGTGAAAATTCTTTTTTTTTTAATGTTTAATGTTTCTTTTCTGCTATTATATTCTAAGTCTGCATGGATCTGTTTTAACTGTCAGCTCTTTTGATAGGCAACTGCATAGGAAAGTGGTAGCTATAAATACCACATTGGGATAATAATATCAAGAGTAATAATAGTTAAACACTGGCACCACATCCGCATATCGAGGCAGGAAATAAATAGGAATCCAAGTGGAGGGCCTACAATATGTTCGCCATAATTAAAAGCTCTCCAAAATTCACCCCCCCAAAACAAACACACATCTCTGCAAGAAATGTAAGGCACGGGGTGTAGCTGAAAGGAAAAAAAAAAGGTGATTATTGTGGCTTTACTGGAATGCCAACCTCTTGAGGAAAACTTCGCCTTGAGACACAAAACTGGTTTTTTGCTTCATTGGTTATAGACATTCACCTTTCTCTCTTTTTCAGGCAGGAAGCAGAAATGGAACCAAAAAACTCCAAATCAGGGGAGGGACAAAAAAAGTCAAAATGGCAGGCGAGTTTAATGAAAAGAAGGACGAGGAGAGATATGATGGAAATATTCCAGTATTTGGGGGGCTGCCACAAAGAAGAGGGGGTCAAGCTATTCTCCAAAGCACCAGGACAAGAAGCAACGGATGGAAACTAGTCAAGGAGAGAAGCAACCTAGAACTAAGGAGAAACTTCCTGACAGTGAGGACAATTAACCAGTGGAACCACCTGCCTCCAGAAGCTGTAAATGCTCCAACACTGGAAGTTTTCAAGAAGAGACTGGACAGCCATTTGTCTGAAATGGTATAGGGTTTCATGCCTGAGCAGGGGATTAGACTAGATGACCTCCAAGGCCCCTCCCAACTGTTCTGTTATTCTGTTACTCGTGTTATTTGGGTTTTTTATGCACATCACACACGTATCAAAAATGTGAAGAGCATTGATCACTTTGGTGTGGCTGCTAACTTGCCTTTTTTAATCACATCCTATGATCATAGCGAAACCGCGCCCACCCCATTGCCGGCAATGGCAAAAAGGTCACGATACGTCATGAGTCATGACATGTCACGTGACGTTGCGAGTTTGACACCCGTGGTGTAGAGGTCTCTTAAGAGAGTTTGTTGTAGGAAGCCAGTTTGGAGTAGTGGTTAAAGGGCTGGTCTAGAAACCAGGAGATAGTGAGTTCTAGTCCTGCCTCTGGCATGAAAATTGGCTAGGTGACTTTGGGCCAATCACCAAGAGATTCTGAGTTCTAGTCCCGCCTTCGGCATGAAAGCCAGCTGGGTGATTTTGGGCCAATCATCAGGTGACAGTGAGTTCTAGTCCCGCCTTAAGCACAAAGGTTGGGCTAGTCTCTTAGCCCAACCTACCTCACAGGGTTGTTGTTGTTGTGTGGAAAATAAGAAGAGGAAGGAGCATATGTTCACCATCTTGAGTTATTTCTTAGAAAAAAAAAAGGCAGGATAAAACAAACAAACCCAGGTCTATATCATTTCCCTAAATGTAATCTTTAGGGACGAAGGGATATCACAAATTGGAGCTGCAACGATATGATTTATTCTCTGCTTTTATTTGGCTTCTCTGTTTAGCATTTGCAACTTTAAAAAAAATAATATAACAGTGCTGGCAAATAAGTGGCCGAATACTTTTTCTTTTATGCTGAATCACTTGATCTCTCACTGCAAAAATAAATACTTCAGAGGTTACCACACCGCAGTGATTGAAAGGCCCTCCATTAATAAATAACTTGTCTATGTAACTCCAAATGTTCTCAGAATTCATCAAGGGCCTGTCAAGTTTTTGGATAAGGAACAATCCTTCAAAATTATGAATTCAAAGTACAAATAAGGAAAAGGGAGATATACACTTTTGACTGGCACACGTGATGGAAAACCTGTGATTTAGGGTTAGAAAGCCTTAGTAGTTAAAGATCAGAAGCAAAATTTGAATCAGAAATGGGACTATAGACTTTTCTTTACCCAGAAGTGCTGGACTACAGAACCTATAAGCCCTTGCCCACATGACGTGATGTAAACTGTAGTTGAAGTCATCTGAAGAAGGATAGTTTAGAAAGAAGATACGTAATTTTAAATGCTGTGTTTCTCAGCTCTGGAAAGTTTTAAGATGGGTGGAATTCAACTCCCAGAATCCTCCAGCCAGCCATGTTGAGATCTGTCCTGAGATTTCTCAGCTTTGGCAGGTTTAAGATGAGTGGCTGGCTGAGGAATTCTGGGAGTTGAAGTCCACCCATGTTAAACCTGCCAAAGTAGAGAAACACTGGATTAAAGGATCCTTCCTGGTGGGCATCTTTCAGTTCTTGAGGACCCGTAACTAGGAAACTTTACTGAAAGTTTCTAGCAAGGCCTCTTCCTGGAGTTAAGACCAGGAAAGCGGGAGCAATCATTTTTGACCAAGCAAGAAAAATTCAGCTGGGTCTGGCCAGCACCAGCCAAAACAGGCCAGATCAGCCGCTGCAAATCACTTCCCTCTGGCAGAATAATACCAAAGCCAGATTTCACTCCTGAGAATCTGGGCCTCTACTTTTTAGATTGTGATGGAAATGCTGGTTAAGAGTTGTCACAAGCTAATTCCATAAAAATGGTGCACCACAACAGCCCCTCATTTCATCCCTATTCCTGCTTCAATGTCGGTCAGGAAAAAAACCCAGGACTTGGGTTTGCCTAGTTTGGAGCAAAGAAGGACTTAGGGTGACATGATAGCGGTCTTCCAATATTTCAGAGGCTGCCACAAAGAGGAGGGGTCAATTTATTTTCCAAAACACCAAAAGGCATAATGAGAAACTAAATTGGATGAAAACTAATCAAGGAGAGAAGCAATCTGGCATTAAGGAGAAACTTCCTAACAGTGGGGGCAATTAAAGCAGTGGAACAACCTGCCTCCAGAAGCGGTGAATGCTCCATCACTGGAGGTTTTTAAGAAGAGACTGGACAACCATTTGTCTGGAATGGTATAGTTTCTCTTGCCTGAACGGAGGGTTGGACTAGAAGACCTCCAAGATCCCTTCTAGCTCTATTCTGATTTATTGGACCAGAAAAGGTGGTGTCTTTGGTGTGAGGCATTGCTTACAAACATGAAGAACCAGAGAGAAAGAGAAGGAGAAGGCTGCAGTGAGCAGTTTCATTCACCAAGGATGAAAGTCGGGGACTATTGGAGGGCTGCAGAGAAAGACTTCTGAAGGAAGACCACAAAGATTGTAGAAGACTCTGCTGGGAAAATGGCGACCTTAGAGATGGTTACATCGCTGAAATATTGACATACGCTACAAGAGCCTGATGGAGGATCAGATTAGAAGCAAGATATATGAAACAGGAGACGTCCCATAAGAGAGGGATACTATAAGGCCTAATACACTTTGGATATTCCCACTGTAGGAAGCAAAGGATTTCAGGTGTTGGGAATACTGTGTGATAGATAGCTGGGGCCCCTGAGTTATTTTACAACAAGCAAAGATGGGACAGGAATGAAAAATTAAGGTCTTTCCTTTTGGAGGGCAACTCTTATGCTGCTGATCAGCTGAATCTCAGGAGTGGAGCAAGATGTGAACAATGGAAGCCACCATGGAAGACCATCTAGGCCAGGGATGTCAAACTCAATTTCACTGAGGGCTGCATCAGCATTGCGGTTGCCCTCAGGGGGCCGGGTGGGTGTGGCCAGGGTGGGCGTGGCCTACTGGGTGGGCGTGGCTAGAGTGCGTATGACCTACTGGGTGGGCGTGGCCAGCTCTACATCATTCGCATCAAGGGTGCCTATGGGGGCCTGGGCAGGAGTGGGACAGATCTGAGGGTCTCCGGCAGAAGGAGGGTCTCTGGGCCAGGGCCAAGGCAGTGGGGGCCGTTCCCTCCCTGTTTCCAGGATGGCTTCGCGGGCCACATGAAACCACTTCGCGGGCCGGATCTGGCCCCCGGGCCTTGGGTTTGACATGTCTGATCTAGGCGGTGGTTGCAGGGCCAGAGTTTTCCCAGGCTTGATTTACGGCTCCTTCTAAATTGTGGGACGACAGAGAATGAGGTGGCTGGATGGAGTCCCTGAAGTGGTAGGCATGAGCTTAAATGGAGTCCAGAAGATGGTGGAGGACAGGAAGGCCTGGAGGAACGTCATCCATGGGGTTGCGATGGGTCGGACAGGACTTCGCAGCTAACAACAACAAACTGTGGGAAGTCAGGCCCTCCCCCAAGAGAAAGAAATATTTTTGGGAATATTAAAAGGCAGAATATATTTCCACAAAGGAATAATGGAGAAGATTTTTAAAAAGGCAGAAACTTCTCCCCGCCCCCTGGCCGGTCCTCAGTCAGACAATTCAACAGAAACCAGCTTTAGAAATGCAGATGTAATAATCCATTCAGGAAGGTTGTAGCCTTCCAGCTAAAAACTGAAGAGATTAGGAATACAAAGACCCTTAAAATCTACATACTTCACCCAAACTCTGACATAATAGGATTAACCCACGAATGCCAAAGGGGCACACTCACTCAGGTCAAGTACATGACACAGGAAATACAAAGCCTCAAACAGGAACAGGAAACAACCTCAAGAGCCCCCAAAGGTATAAAAGCCCATCACTCTGCTCCATGTGGTCCATTTTTTCCAGAACCATTTTTCTGTCTGGCTCTCCTCTTCAATAAACTACAACCTTCTTTCTAAAGCAGCCTCCATTTTGTTTATTCCCGGCTTGGACTGGACACTGATGAAGATTTTTCTTTCAACAAAACACATGCAAAAATATTCAACTAACCAAAAATATACCCTGGATCCTGATATGAGTCACACAAAGTTTCATCAGGGAATTTTTGGGTAAAAAAAAAAAAAAAAAAAAAAAAAAGCAGAAGGCTTAGTTTACCAAGAGGTGCTCAGCTCAGCTCTGCCCTAAAGACATGATGGGAAAAATCAGCTCCATTTGCCTTCAGTCAATATTATCTTTAACAAAAAGAGTTTTCCCTTTGTTAACAATAAATACACCTGACTTCCTTTTTTTAGCATAAAGCAGCTATAGATCTCAGCTAGTGCTGGCTTAAATAGCAGTCTTCCAATATTTGAGGGGCTGCCACAAAAACAAGAGGGCCAACCTCTTCGCCAAAGCACCTGAAGGCGGGACAAGAAGCAATGAATGGAAACTAATCAAGGAGAGAAGCAACCTGGAATTAAGGAGGAATTTCCTGACAGTTAGGACAATTAACCATGGAACTGCTTGTCATCCGAATTTGTTTGTGGGTGCTCCATCACTGGAGTTCTTTAAGAAGAGACTGGACAGATGTTTGTCTGAAATGGTATAGGGTTTCCTGCCTGAGCAGGGGGTTGGACTAGATGACCTCCAAGGTCCCTTCCAAGACTGTTATGATGATGATGATGATAAAGTTGGATGGGACCTTGGAGGCCATCCAGTCCAACCCCCTGCTCAGGCAGGAAACCCTATACCATTTCAGACAAATGGCTGTCCAGTCTCTTCTTAAAAGCTTCCAGTGTTGGAGCATTCACCACTTCTGGAGGCAGGTGGTTCCACTGATTAATTGTTCTAACTGTCAGGAAGTTTCTCCTTAGTTCTAGGTTGCTTCTCTCCTTGATTTTTGATTCTGTTTAATCAAGTACAGCTGTTCTGATACCTTCCATATTTCCCAGCCACTGCTTACAATTTTCAATAATTTTGGGATCTCAGTGCCCCTTGGGGGTGCCGGACTGGGGAAAACTGATTCAGGAAATCACCAAGGTAAACTTGAGACTTTTCCTTATGAGGCTGATTTGCCTCTCAAGTGTTAATGTGATTTGTAAGGGAGAAACAGCTGCATCAAAAAAACTGGTTGTAGATCTGCTAGAATTGCAGTTCTGCACTTAAACGATTTTCTGTGATTGGAAGATCCAAGAAAACTCAGCTGTAATACCCCGTTGGTCAATTAAGGAATAACAACAAAATTGAACCGAAGAACCATTCCTCCTTCTCCTTTACATCTGAGATAAATAATCTTGCAGAACCTAAATCAAACTGAGCTCCTGCCACAAGTCAAAATGAGTCATTTGCATTGAATGAAACAAGAGATAAGGTGAAAGTCAGAGAAATTTTTACTGTACTCACCAGCAAAAAGCCCAATCTAGACTGTATCTATACTGGGTTGGAAAAGCACCCCACCTCAAACCTTGTAAAAAACATTCCCCAAATACCAAAAAAGAAAATAAGAAAGAAAGAAAGAAAGAAAGAGAGAAAGAGAGAAAGAGAGAAAGAGAGAAAGAAAGAAAGAATGATTTTAAATTTAGGTTTGTATCTCATGATTAAATGAAACATACTCAGTTATTCAGTTAATCCAGCTGTCTGGGTTTAACAATAGGCTGAACCATCAGTGGAGCTCACTTCATACCCAACAGCTAACCGCAAACCAGTCAACCCAATTTTCATTTTATTGCACTGAACAAATGCTTTGGAAGGCAATTTTGCCTCCTTCAAGCAAGAGACTATTTGCAAAATTAAAGGAAGCCCAACCATCCCTTCCCTTAGGAAGAGAAAAGGGGTTGATCTGCTTCCCCAATTCCAGTTGGAAAGAGGAGCATTGCCTCCAGAAAACATGGCAATCCTAAATTCAACAGGAAAAGCCAGTTGTAAACAAACTGCATTTGTCCCATTTCAATTGCCTGGGTAGCACAATGCATCCACCCCCTTGGGGGGGAGGAGAGGCTGTTAAAGTCCCCTATTTCCTGAGCAAGCTACTTTTTAAGAGAGAGAAAAGAATGCAAATTTTTCTCCCACGTAGCTGGTGATCCGGGCACTTAAGCAAAATCAACCAATCAATCCCTCAATAAAGTCAAATCAAGTTAAGCTTTCTTCCTTCTCCAAAAAAAGCGATCTAGGAAATTCAGCTTACTTTACAATCCAGACTGTTCTGTGCTTCTGTGAGGTCCTGCCCACCTGCCTCCAGACCGCTGGGGAAGCTGCCTTTTGAGTTTCTTGCTGGCATCAGCTGCTGTGTAATCTTTGACAAAAGGGGCATGTCTCAGGGAAGGTGGTTGCTAACGTGGAAACCTCCCTTGACCAACCACACCCAGCTTTGCCAATGCAACTCACTGGAGAGTTAGACGAAGCAGCTGGAATGAGCTTGCTGTTGCTGGATTTGGTGCCTGTAGCAGAGGTGAAAAGATTGAGCAACGTCTTCCAACGTATACCTGGATGACCCGACTTGTCAGAATGGCCCAACCTGGAAGTGTGTCCAAACTGGGCCAGAGGGTCTGACTACAGGTAGTTCTCAACATACAACCACAACCGAGCCCATAACTTTCATTGCTAAGCGAGACAGTTGTTAAGTGAGGTTTGCCCCATTTTACAACCTTCCTGGCCATCCTTGTTAAGTGAATCACTGCGATTGTTGGTAACACGGTTGTTAAGTGAATCTGGCTTCCCCGTTGACTTTGGTTCTGAGGAGTCAAGCTATTCTCCAAAGCACCTGAAGGCAGGACAAGAAGCAACGGATTGAAACTACTCAAGGAGAGAAGCAACCTAGAACTAAGGAGAAACTTCCTGACAGTTAGAACAATTAACCAGTGGAACCACCTGCCTCCAGAAGTTATGGATGCTCCAACACTGGAAGTTTTTAAGAAGAGACTGGACAGCCATTTGTCTGGAATGGTACAGGGTTTCCTGCCTGAGTAGGGGGTTGAACTAGATGACCTCCACGGTCCCTTCCAACTTTATTATTTTTAAATATTAAATATTCAGTTCGCAAAAGGGGATCACATGATTCCAGGACGCTGCAACCACAAATAAATATGAACTAGTTGTTCAGCCTCCGAATTTTGATCACGTGACCATGGGGATGTTGCAAATGGTTGTGTGAAAAATAATAAGTAAATTTTTCCAGTGTCGTAACTGTTAATCCGTGTTTGTAAGTCAAGGACTGCTTGCAGTTGTTTCTCCCATGCATACCATATTGAAAGACAAAACAGCCTCATAAAGAAATATTTAGGCCAGTACTGTCTCCCCTTGAGTTCTGTGGACTGGCTGGAGAATTCTGGGAGTTGAAGTCCACAAATCTTAAAGTTACGCTTGCTGGACACCCCTGATCTATGACTTGGCAAGTTCAAAATATTTTTCATGTGGTGTGGGTACACATGTGTATGTTTAAATGGTGTATTTTTACCTTTTTAAGTTATTTTTTTTAATTTATATCCCTTTTTAATTTTTATAAACAACTTAAGGCAATAAATCCATCTAATATTCCATCCCCCTCCTATTTTCCTTGATGGGAGTAAGGCAACAATTCCAAAAAAAAAGTGTACTGTATCTACAATACCAATTTTCAGGAAAAACAACATACAGGTTGTATGTTTAGTGACCGTTTGAAGTTACAATAGCATAGAAAAAAGTGACTTATGACCATTTTTCACCATGCAGTATCACCATGGTCATGTGATTTACATTCAGATGTTTGACAACTGATTCGTATTTATGACGGTTGCAGTGTTCTTGAGTTATGTGATCCCTTTTGTGACCTTCTGACAAGCAAAGGCAATGGGGGAGCTGAATTCACTTATATATCACTAACTTATGAACTGCAGTGATTCACTTAACAAGTGTGGCAATAAAAGTCGTGAAATGGGACAAAACTCACTTAACTAATTTCTCACTTAGTGACATAAACGTGGGGTCCAATTGTGGTCGTAAGTCGAGGACTACCTGTCTGTCAATGGTTGTAACAGAGAAAAATATTTATCTGTGATGCACAGACGCCTCCAATGTCAAACAGACACCAGATGCATGAAATTTTGTGTTAACACACCTGGCCTATACACCAGATTGTAAGAAGTGAAGGATGGAGATCAGATTGGAAAAAGTGATCCTGTTGACATTTCAGTGTAGGATTGATTGAGTGATTGACTGATCGTATGCCATCAAATCATTTACGACTCCTAGTTAATCAGAATAGAGCTGGAAGGGACTTTGGAGGTCTTCTAGTCCAACCCCTTACCTGAGCAGGAGATCCTATACCCTTTCAGATAGGTGCCTGTCCAGTCTTTCTTAAAAATCTCCAGTGATGGAGCACCTACAATTTCTGGAGGCGAGTTGTTCCGCTGGTTAATAGTTCTCACTGCTAGGAACTTTCTCCTTAATTCCGGGTTGCTTCTCTCCTTGATTATTTCACCCCATGGATAGATTTTCTATTTTCATAGATAGGTAGGTAGGTAGGTAAGTAGGTAGGTAGGTAGGTAGGTAGATAGATAGATAGATAGATAGATAGATAGATAGATAGATAGATAGATAGATAGATAGATAGATAGATAGATAGATGATGGATGGATGGAAAGAAAGAGAGGGATAGATAGATTTTCTCCATGACAATACTGTACAGGACAGATATTGGAAATCAAGTTGTGTATTACTTCCTATGGGGCAGAGAGGAGAATTATAGATAGTTCATGACTTACAACTGCAATGGAGCCTGCCCGTCATAATTGTGATGGTTGTGAAACAGGTCAGTCATGTGACTGGCCTGATTTTACAACTTTTTGGGGTTGTGGTCACTAAGTGGATCATTCGTAAGAGAACAGCAAGTGGCCCCAAGGACCCCAGCTGGATGATTGGTTTCATGCCAAAGGCAGGACTAAAACTCACCGTTTCCTGGTGATTGGCTCAAAGTCTTGGCAAGACTGGAACTCACAGCCTAATGCTTTCTAGTTCAGCACTTTCGTCAGAATTGTTGCTATTTTCCAGAACACACACTCTCTCTCTCTCTCTCATTCTCTCTCTCCTTCCCTCCCTCCCCATCTCTCTCTCCTTCCCCAAATATAATTCTCTGCATGGAGGTCTTCAACTCCTGGCTGCTGACACATTATAATTTAGCATCTTGAAGGATATTTCAAGGGTCTAATTTAAGGTTTGGGGTTTTAGAGTTGGGCAAGATATACAAACTGATCTCCCTTCTCCCTTTCTTCCCCTTCTCTTCCCTTTTTCACTCCTTCCCCCCATCTCTTCTCTCTCTATCAGCCTACTGGTGGGAAAAAGAAAATATTTCTCCATTTTATTTATGTATAAGACTTAGAATCCACCCAGCCACCTCCATAAGGACCTGGGTGGCTTACAATATTGAAAAGGCATAAAACAGGAAAGTGGTTTTTAAAATTTTATTTATTTTTTCCCCAGTTTGTTTATTTATTACCTTTATATGCTGCCTGTCTGAAAATCCATTCTGGGCAGGCTATGATTCTAGTTCTCGGAGACTGCAGAAGCCCTTGCAGTTTTCTGGGCAAGGTTTTTCAGGAGGGGCTTGGCATTGCTTCCTTCCTGGGGCTGAGAGGAAGTGACTGGCCCAAGGTCACCCAGCAGTCTTCCGTGCCTAAAGCATGGCTAGAATTCTCCATCTCCTGGGGACAGGGCCCAAAATCACCCAGCTGGTTTTCAGGTTTAAATATATGACTAAAACTCATCATCTCCTGGTGATTGGCCTAAAATTACCCAGCTGGCTTTCACGCCTAAGGCAGGACAAGAACTCACTGACTCCCAGTTTTTATCCTGATGCCTAGCCACTTACACCAAGGTGGCTCTCAGCGCATGCGTGGATGTCTGTCTATAAAAAACAGGAGCTCAGGACCCAATTATATCCCTGACCTTAAGGGAACCACCAGGTTTTCAAAAACTTCTTAAGTGTGATCAAAGTGGGAGCCATCTGGATCTTGGTGAAGATGCTCTTCCAGCTATGGCAGAGAAAATGTCCTTCTTAGACATTTCAATAGATGACCTTGTTTCATCCAAGGGCTCCTGAGTGGACCCACGTTGCCTGATCATGCATGAAGAGAAGCACACAGCCCTTGCTTAAAATTACCTATCAACCTTTACCCCAACTTGAGGTCTTCCAGATAGGTGGGGGCACCTGTCACAGTTGCTCTCCATATCTTGGTGTCATGTGCAGAAGTTCAGGTAGTCCTCAACTTTCAATCGGTCGCTTAGCAACCATTCAGATTTCTGACAGACCACCCACAAAGATAATTAGAAGACTGGAAGCTATGAAGACCGGTTGCAGGAATTGGATACGTCTAGGCCAGGGTTAGGCAACCCTGGCTCTTTTATGACTCATGGACTTCAACTCCCAGAATTCCTGAGCCAGCATGGCTCAGCTTGGAAACCTCTTTCCCCTTAGCGTGGCTAGCTCAGGAATTCTGGGAGTTGAAGTCCACGAGTCATAAAGCGGCCTAGGCCTAAGCCAGGGCTAGGCAACCTTGGCTCTTTTATGACTCGTGGACTTCAACTCCCAGAATTCCTGAGCCAGCCGTGACTTGAGCTTATGTGATCGCTTTTTGAGAACTCCTGACCAGCGAAGTCAAAAGGAAAACCAGATTCACTTAACAACCATGTTGCTAAATTTAACAACTTCAGTGATTCTCTCAACAACTGTGGCAAGAAAGATCATAAAAAGAGAGCAAAACTCACTTAACAAATGTCTCGCTTAGCAACAGAAATTTTGGACTCAGTTGAGTCATAAGTCGAGGACTATCTGCATAACCCTATTGAAAAATCTCTCAGGTTGAGATTCGTGGTGGCGCATTGGTGAGAATGCAGTATTGCGGGCTGACTCTGCCCATTGCCAGCAGTTTGATCTTGACCGGCTCAAGGTTGACTCAGCCTTCTATCCATCCAAGGTCGGTAAAATAAGCATTGTTATGGGACAACAGGCTGATTCTATAAACCCCTCAAAGAGGGCTGCAAAGCACTGTGAAGCAGTATATGAGTCTAAGTGCTATTGTAATTACTTCACATCTGTTTCCATTCTTCATTCAGCCCACGATTGGCATCTGGAGAAGGCCAAAGGTAAAATGGATTCTCATGCCAGAGCTAATCTTTTATTGTATGATGCTGGTTGTGGCCAGCTCTCTCACAATTAAGGACAATGCACATCATTATAAACCTTGGAATTGTTCCAGTAGGCTAGAATTGCAGACTTACCTGTTTGTCCTGGGGTGGTGGCTTATTAAAATCTGATAGTCTGTACAGGAAATATTTACAAATCAATGGAGGGTGGAAAGAGAAGGAGTGTGTGTGTGGGGGGGAAACCTTGGCAGGAACTTTTACAAAAATCATGCCAGGTTTTTGCTACAGATTTGGTTGGAGAACTGCTTCCTGGTATATGTATTTACAAATAGGGTGGGAAAGGAAACATGGCATTTAACAAAAGAATTATGCCCAGGAGTGAACCAGCCCTACAACTAGCTGAAAAGAGGGCAGCTAGCAATCTATTTGAGCTGCAAATACTGGGATAAAAAGAGAAAATTAAAGAAAGCCTTTTGCATTATTTTGAGAATCAGTGTAAGTCAAGTTCAGTTCATAGGCTTGAGCGGTACAACTGACACAGTATTCTAATCCAGCTGATGAATCAGATGGGATTAAACATAAATTGGGTAGGTACAAACATAATTCTCTCTCCAGAGCAGCGTTCCTCAAACCTGACTCTCTGAATTCCCTAACCAGCACCTAAAACATCCTTAAAAAATCCAAAAGATTGTCCAGAGATCTGTTGCAGTGGTTCCCCCCTGCAACACTCAACGGAAGTAAACTTTGGTCTTTGAAGAAGCAGGATGGAAAGACTTTTTAGGTGTTGGAGAAGACTCTTGGGAATACCATGAACGGCCAAGAAAAGAAACAAGTAGATCGACAGAATAAATCAATTCAGATATTCTCATCCAAAGGAACTTATGACCAGTGGTTTGGACGTGTTATGTAAAGTGCCAGTTTTCTGGAGAAATCTGTAATTATGGAAAAGGTGGAAAGAAATGGAAGATGGTGAAGAGCGAGGTAGATAACCCAATCATAGTGGCATTGGGGGAATTGCTGGAGCATCTGAAAGACCAACTTTGGGGCTGATCAAATCTAAGAGAGTTGTCAGAGCAAGTTGACTTGACATAATCAATGAGATTAAAAAAAAATAATAAAGTTATGATGTTCGACCAATTTAACAAGCCTTGCCAGTTTTTGATAGTTGTATGGGTTGCATATTCTACAATCAGATCTTGTAGTATAAAGATGTTATAAATCTTATAAAGGCATACATTCTGACATCGGGTGCTGTCTTGATCCTTAAAAGTGAACGAAATTACAGGTTGTCTTTGACATATGACAACTGAGCCCAAAATTTCTGTTGCTAAGCAAGATAGTTGTTAAGGGAGTTTGGTCCCATTTAACGATTTTCTTGTGGTTAAGTAAATCACTGCAGTTGTTAAAATTTGTAACATAGTTGTTAAGTGAATCTGGCTCTGCCCCATTGGCTCTGCTTGTCAGAAGGTCGCGAGAGGGGAATCACGTGACCCTGGGACATTGCAACCGTCATAACTATGAGACAGTTGCCAACATCTGAATTTTGATCACATGACCGTGGGGATGCTGCAACAGTTGTGTGAAAAACAGTCATGTTTTTTAATTGATGTAACTTTAAACGGTCACTAATCAAATGATTGCAAGTCAAGGACTAGTTGTAAAATGGAATTAAAATCGAACTGAATCTGGAGCTATAAGGAGTGCGGCCTAGGGCAGGGGGTTGGACTAGAAGACCTCCAGGGTCCCTTCCAGCCATTATTCTATGTCTCTCAGTGCCACCTTTTTCTTTTACCTGACTCTATTAAATACCCAAGGCCACTCCAAGACTAAATGTAGTACATGAAAATATTTGTACAGGAAGCCACCAAAATGTTGCAGGCAGAATATATTGCAATAAAAACAATTTTTGATTTTATTATTAAATTTATATGCAGCCCATCTCACTGATACAGGGAATACAGTGCAAAAAAACAGGAAAAAGTTCCAACGCCAGGCTGTCTTTGAAGCATTGCATGTTAGAATAGGCATTAATTACATTTCTGTTAAAATTTGAAATTATGTGCCAGGGCAAGCTTTGCTATTTCCTGGTATTCTTCTCTGTTATTAGTGCTTTCAAAATCAGAGGTTGGAGAAAGAGTAGGTTAAAGGCAAATACTTCGCTAGAAAACTGTAGACTTTACATGGTGATATATGTGCAGGGAGGTCATCATATAATAGGCTTAGCAATAGCTGGAAAATGGACTTAAGACGAGTGCTGATCCAGTGGGATTCATTCTGTTTTAACTCACTGATGTTGCATTTCCTGGTCAAAAATTATTTGCTCGACTCTGCCATCTTGTGGCCTCAAAAATGTGTACATTAGTGAGAATTTTAGTGATCTCATGAATTCACTTGTGGACTTCCAACTCCCAGAACAGCATTGCTGGCTGAGGAATCCTGGGAATTGAAGTCCACAAGTCATAAAGTTGTCAAGTTTGGAGACTCCTGCTCTAAATTAACATATTGGGGTATAGTTTTCTGGATTAGATAGATAGATAAACATAGGTCCATTTCATTGCAGCGCTCATTCTCTGGTGGATGCAAATTTTAGAGGATCCTTTTACATTCATATTTGAATGAAAAATTCCATGCAAATTAGGAATATACTGTATGTCTTTTTGTTTTCAATGTTTTTATTCACAATCCCTTTGGAAAGCTGACCTTTTTTTAGAATGTTACTTAACACATCCTAAATTAATCTAAGCACTCATTCAAAGGGCGCAACTCCAACAGAGCTTTCGTTAAGACACTGTTTTGCTTAAATAAGGGACATTTTGGACAAAATTGTTGTCCTTTTAAGGCAGATATGTCAAACACAAGGCCCGGGGGCCGGATCCGGCCCGCGAAGTGGTTTCATGCGGCCCGCGAAGCCATCCTGGAAACAGTGAGGGAACGGCCCCCACTGCCTTGGCCCTGGCCCAGAGACCCTCCTCCTGCCAGAGACCCTCAGATCTGTCCCCCTCCTGCCCAGGCCCCCATAGGCACCCTTGATGCCAACGATGTAGAGCTGGCCATGCCCACCCAGTAGGCCATACGCACTCTAGCCACGCCCACCCAGTAGGCCACGCCCACCCTGGCCACACCCACCCGGCCCCCTGAGGGCAACCGCAATGCTGATGCGGCCCTCAATGAAATTTGAGTTTGACACCCCTGTTTTAAGGGATAATGGTTAACATTGTCTAAAAATCAGTAACTGCTGACTTGGTCTACTTCTAGGTGCCAAGTTGTTCAGGAAACTTGTGGCAGAATTTAAAACAGCTTAAGTGCTTTCTGGAAGCAGGCAGATTTTATCTCCCAGAATTCTTCAGCCAATGTCCCTTTGCAGAGAATTCTGGGAATTGGAAGTTCCACACATTAGGAAGTGGCCCAGTTTGGAGAAACTCTGATCTGTAATCAGTGGGAAACTGTTTTCCTCTTTTAAAGAGGAAATTGTTCAGGTTTTTTTTTTTCAAAATTGCATGTTTCCTTTCTATGCCCCCATGCACAACTGTCCAAATTCCATTTTAAAAAATCTTTTAATTTTCCACAGTAATACCCAGTAATACCCCCTGACTCCCATTAACCGTTTATCAATGCTTTGCTTCCTTCCCCAAATCCACCCATGGTTAAATCTGTTTATTTCAAGAACAGTGGCATTGTTCAACGCAGGGAAGTGTGTAAACAGTTCCTTTATTAGATTAACAAACTACTGATGATCTTTTTCATATTTCCCAGAAATAAAATAGGAAAAAAAAATAGACAGCTTTTATTTATTTTGCATAGGTAGCTGATAGGATTTCAAGCCATTTTTTTTCCAGTCCCAATTTGCTTTCCCAAAGTAATGGTTGCAGCACCTTTAAATCAGAGGCAAAAACATTCGATTTACAATACGACTGTGCGGTTTGGTTTTATTATTATTTTTAAAAAACAGATCTATATAGCATTTTTTTAATTTTGGAAAATATATATATATATAGACTACAGATTTTTTTTTTTTTACACTGATATTTCCAGGGTTTTTGAGATCGGATTTTGCACATTTTCATTCTAGTTCATCAATGATGCCAGGACTAGAGACTGCACACACCACAAATTAACAACTCTTTAGGTGGAGTGATTTGGCAATTAAAAGCTTTCCTTGCGGTATTTTTTTTTTTAAGTTACAGTACAAAAAGTTGAGCAAGAAGGGACCATGCCTTATTTTCTTGATTGTTTCCCTCCCAACCCTTTCCAATTTTGGTAAAATATATTTCTGGACACAGCCAATATTTGTCTATTTAACTATTGTGGATATTTGTTTATTGGTATCAAGGACGTTCTGCTTCCCAACTTGAGATCAAAATTAGAAGGTTAGGTGAATTACACTAAGTACAATGAAATACATAATGGAAGTAACAATTCTGCAGAGCTGTCAAGAGTTTAGAAAACAGCAGTGTCAGGCCTCTCATTTCTTCTTTCAACCGCTGTGTAAGTTACTCACTGTGGAAAGACCTGAGTAACTTTTTTCAAGCAAGAGGAAAGACTGAGCGGATACAATTCTCTCTTGCTACCCAACGAATCCATAGGCTGCTTATGAGTGCAAAGAAAAGTGGAAAGAGAAATGAAGAAAGTAGGCAGGGCTTCTTTTTCTCATAGAACGCTCAGAATGGAGTTCCGGCACCTTTTTTGGATGGAACCTTGTAGGGTAGGCAAGGCGGGTTGTATGACATGTGTGAGTTCCGGCACCTTTTTCTTTTACAAAAAAAGCACTGGTAGGGAATTTTATACTCTAGGAACTTCAAGTGCTGGTATTGCATCATGACCATTTCTAAATCACCTCACAAACACACGCACACACACCGACAAAAAAAATCTCCCAACATACAACTGACAACAGAACTTCTCAAGAGGCAAGACTTCAAAACAAGTAATGATACAAGATTGAAATATGTACACATCACTGCAAAGTTTTGGCTTGGCGTATTCGCTTGTGAGCATTAAAAGCAAATCAAACTTGCAGCTGAATATGCAAAGTCACATATCCACGGGGGGCAGGATTTTCAGAAATATTTTGCTGACGGCCATTGATTCTGTTAAATTTCATTTCACGGGATGAGTAATAATAGTTTTTTTAACAAAAAAAGTCAAGTCAAGCAGAAGCTAGAATTCAGGGCTCTGGAACAGGGTTTGTGGATTAAAGATGGCTGCAACCGTAAGGGCTGAAGCCCCACCCTCTTTTCCACTTGCACTATCGGCTTTTTTGACTCCGCCCCCATCTGCTCCCTGGGCTGCTTGCATTCAGATAATCAAAATGACACCATTCAGCTACACCGAAGAACGTGATAGATGTCGTTGACTCATTCCCTTCCAATCAGGAGCACCATCTTGGCTAACCTTTCTACAAGAAGCCAACATGGTGCGTTCAACCCAGGGCAAATGCAGCTGGTCAGTGTGTTTCTGAAAACTGTGCAGATGTTCTAGTTTACAGCAATGCAGGATTGCACATTGCATACAAGGTATCCTCTGCCTTGTGTTAAAACTGTTTGGACATAACTGACTGGAAGTTAAATGGCTTACTACAGGGCTTTTCAACCAGTGGTACGGGTACCACCTGTGGTACATTGGCACCTGGCAGGTGGTACGCGGCCATCCTAGAAAAGTGGTAGCGGGGGAGGGGAATGAGCTGAACTGGTGGCAGCACTGCACAAGCCTGAGTGAGAGATAACTGGAGCTGCAGGGTTGTCAGGGCTCAGCCGAAGCACCAGGATCAGCGCCAGACTCCAGCTGGAGCTTGGCACTGATCCTGGCGCTTCTGCTGAGCCCAGAAGAAACTCTGATCAGCTAGAATTTTGCAGCATCTCCAGGGTCTTGTGGTTTACATTCAGATGCTTGGCAACTGATTCATATTTATGACAGTCACAGTGTCCCAGGGTCATGCTGCAACCACCCAGCGGGGAGGGGGAATAAAAACCAAACACCCCCCCCACCCCATCCCCACTGCCAATCTTCAACAGAAATGTTGGCTTGGGGGGAACTTTTTTCAGTGCCATTGTAACTTTGAACAGTCACTGTTGTAAGTCGAAGATTATCTGTACTTCATCACTTTTTTCCTTTTTTGGTCATGAAGTTTTTGACACCTTGCTAGGCGACTGGTGGTACTCCGATGTTGCCATATCCTAAAAGTGGTACAATGGGTGAAAAGGTTGAACAGCCCTGGCTTACTGAAGTGGACAAGAGCTGATTTTCTTCTCCATACGTGCGACAGATCACGGATCAGGAAACGGTTCTGAGGAATTCTTAAGAACCTTGAATATGGCTGTTAAGATGCTTCATAAGATAATTCCCCAAAATGTACTGTCTCAGAAAATCCCGCACAAACGGAAGTAACGCCTAAATTTTAAAACAGATTTTCTTCAGACTTCCACAAGTAACTTCCTGAAATTGTGTTCAAGCCAGGAAAACTGTTGTAACCATGATTTTCCAAAAAAAAAAAAATAAAATAAAAAATTGATCCATTTCCTCATCCCAGAATTTATCGGAATTGGGACCCCCCACCAGAAGTTCTATTGCCTGCTGGATGTGGGATTCCCACCATGACACAAAACACTTTTCGTAATCAACAATCATTCGAAGACATTTAAGGCAACCAGTAGGAGAAAAGCCTCCCCACTGATTTTATAAAAAAGTGAACATCAAACAAAATGGCCTGCGTTACGCACAAAAAAGATCGCACAAAACTGTCAAAGACACACATCGTATTAGAAAGGGCAAGATATGATGGAAACTGGTTGTTGGGAAGATCAAAAGATTCAAGACAAGCCAGAAAAACCACTGCCATTTTTCTTCAACTTAACTTCAACCGTTCCCATCGTATTTGCCCGTTACAACCTGAATTCCTTTCCCTGCAGTCTGTATTCGTGGCTCAGAAAGCCAGAAAACGCAGTGGAAAAACAAAAGAAAACACTGCTTAGAGAACACGCTTTGGCAGTATAAATGCTCCACTATTTTTCAAGTCAAAGTCCAAATTAAAGATGTGACTAAAGTTAAGTTTCATGGACGTAACCAGCATTCAAATAAAACTTCAAACAAACAAAAGAAAGAAGGAAAGAAAAGGCAAATAAAATCAGCGACACTCCAGAGGTTATTATTGTCTATAAATCAGATTCTTGGCGGACAAAATGTAGGATTAAAAGAAGGACCTTCAATCAGCCAGATGAAGATATGTGCAAAGGCAATTCTTTGGGGTTCATCATAGGACTATCCTGCTTATACAATACTGGTTAGAGCTCGCCAAGCACTGATTAAAAATCCCTTTGAGGGAGTCGCAAGCCTAATTTTTGGCTTTTTGTTTTACTGTGCCTCTGATCCCGTTTTCTGCCTAGGGATATTGGCCTGAATGTTCACACCGAATCAACGGGCCCATCTGCTTGTTAACGGATTCTTTTCTCTTTTTCTCTCTTTTTTTGACCCTTTTAACAAATTCAACTAAAATTGAGCAAAGTCAAGGAGTAAGAACCTGCAATTTCAGCCTCTGATTTAAAAAAAAAAAAAAAAAAAAAAACTGGGATAAGCACCAAATTTTTTTTAAGACAGTTCTTGTCCACTATGGCTAATTTGAGCATTTCAAAGGACTTCAGTTGGTGTAAAAAAAAAAAATTAAAGTGAATATACAAGGAGGATGGAAAAATAGGACTGACGTGTGCACCCTCTTTTGGATTCAAGAGGTCCAAAAAAGAGAGAAAAACGTATTTGTATGGAAGACCAACATCCTGGATGTTTATCGCAATGTTTCCCTCCAAGGATTAAAAAAAAAGAAAAAAAAAAGCATACATCTAAAGATCAGAGAACGATTTGACAATCTTGACCAAGAAAACAAAAAATAAAATAAAATATATAAATCTGTGTGGTATAATTGTGCTTTCTCTCAGTCCAATGTACTTCACAGGTTTTTGGAGAAAATCAAACCTTTTTTTTTAGACCAGGGATGTCAAACTCAATTTCACTGAGGGCGGCATCAGCATTGCGGTTGCCCTCAGGGGGCCGGGTGGGTGTGGCCAGGGTGGGCGTGGCCTACTGGGTGGGCATGGCTAGAGTGCCTATGGCCTACTGGGTGGGCATGGCCAGCTCTACATCGTTGGCATCAAGGGTGCCTATGGGGGCCCGGGCAGGAGTGGGACAGATCTGAGGGTCTCCGGCAGAAGGAGGGTCTCTGGGCCAGGGCCAAGGCAGTGGGGGCCGTTCCCTCCCTGTTTCCAGGATGGCTTCGTGGGCCACATGAAACCACTTCGCGGGCCGGATCTGGCCCCCGGGCCTTGGGTTTGACATGTCTGTTCTATACTAAGGAATAAGCACATGCCAAATAAAAATACTAAAGGCTTTTCACTCAAGACAAACTCAATTTTCCCCAAATGAATGTCCAGTTCTAAGGATCTCCATGCACCAACCCTAGATCAGGTTAGAAAGTTGCTAAGAAAAATCAAAATCAAATGTTCCATCATAGAATTAAAGCACAGAGCTAAACATCCCTATCTTACATTTCTTTCTTTTCTTTTTTTTAAAATGGAAGAAGCATGAAGGGGGAAAAAAAAAATTCCACCGTGGAAACTCTGATGGCAAACCCAAATTTAAAAATAATAATAATTAACCGATTAACACGTGACTACATCTGGCCAGAAACTAAGTACGTAAAGGTCTTTTGAAATTCCAGTAGCACAGGCACAGCGGCAAGGAACAGTATAACAGCCAAAGTTCAGTTCCATTTGGTGAGCCTTCCGTAGCAGCAGTTAAGAGGGGAAACACAACACAGGGCACAACTTTAAAAAATTATAATAAAGGGAAGTGGTCTCGCACAAGGGCCATTGAAAGGAAGGAGGATTATGGGGAAAAAAAAACTTACTTCCCCCCTCCTCCCCCCAGGACTTTAGCCCATCGTTTGAAACGGCTCACTATAAATATCTCACACTTAATAAATACACTCATTGTCTTTCTCTCTATTTTATCCCTGACATCAGAAACACCAGGCGGTTGTGCGTTAGCAAACACAATCAAAGATTCTTCTCGAAGGGAAGGAGGACTGGCAAGGATGGGCATTTCCCTTCCCATTCCATTCCATTTTGCTGAATGTCATAATTTAAAAAAAAAAAATAATAACAATGCAGAAATGCCCTAATCTAAGTGCAAAACCTTATCCAAATCAGCAAGGGAGCTGTGTCTCCACTCTGGATATTATCCCATTTACTTCTACCGATTGGTATGCAGCTTCAAATGTGGTACAAAATATAGCCATTGGGGTTTTTGGCTTTTTTTTTTTTAAAAAGGACAGTTAACTAGGAGAGTGGAATCCACAAGCTTCCCCAAATTTCTCCTTTGATTCCATAGTTTATATGTTGCTCTATAAAAAGTCTCCCAACTCTTGTCTTTTTTTTTTTTTTCTTCAAGCATTTAAACAATACAAGACTAAAAGATTTTGGAAATACCCCTTATACAAAAAGTGATATTTTTTTTTTAAAATCTTAAAACAACATTCAAAAAGGCACTTCATCCTGGAAGAAATTAAGTTCAGAGACAGGTCAACTGCTCTAAGAAGCAGGGCGGGGTGGGAAAAACACTCTGCATAGCAGGATGAGTTAGGAAGGGAAGGATGTCTTGACTGTTGGAACACCAAGCTTTCTCAATTTTTTTTTCTTCTTTTTTTTTGGCATGTTTTAAGAAAAGGGGAAAAAAAAGCAGAATTTGTAAAACGCGTCCGTTTATGAAATGCGTTAAAAGTCCCATTCAAAATAGCTTCTATTTCTTTTATGTTCTCTTCCTTGATTTTTGTTTTAAAAAGTAGTCTGGTCACCTTAGGGCGTCAGGTCAACCGCGTGATTTAGAAATGCTGAGTCAGGATTGTCTTTCTTGGCAGAGGAAGATCAGAAACATCCAGAGCAGCCTCAGTTAAAATGCTTCAAGAGGGTTTGCGGTCAAGCAACAAGGACTGGCGTTGAAAAGGCTACCTGTTGCACAGCTTATGGAGCATTGTGTAGACTTCCTCCTCTTGGCTTAATCCTTCGAAGAAAGGAATAAGGTCTAACAATTCTGTGTCTGTCATGTCATCAAACCAGGACTGAACAGGCACCTGAAAGAAACAAAAAAACCACCCCAATATCTAACATTGTTATTCATAAAATAATAATCCTGCAGTACTAGGTTCCTTGAACCTGCAAGGAATTCCTTAGGAAAAGACGATTGACTGATACAAGCCCATCTGAACGTGGCATGGGGAATCCTGGACTTACAGCCATTCGTTTAGTGAAGGTTGGGAGTTACAACCGCACTGAAAAAAGTGACTCATGACTTATTTTTCGCACTTACGACCGTTGCAGCATCTCCGTGGCTAGGTGGTCAAAATTCAGACGCTTGGCAACTGGCTCCTATTTATGACAGCTACAATGTCCTGGGGTCATGGGGTCCCCTTTTGTGACCTTATGAAAAGCAAAGTCAATGAGGAAAGCCAAATTCACTTAACAACCATGCGACTAATGTAACAACTGCGGTAGTTCATTTAACACCTGTGGCAAGAAAGGTAATAAAAAGGGGTAAAACTCACTTAACGACTGTTTAACAGTGGAAAACCTGGACTCAGTTGTGGTTGAATGTCGAGGACAAAATGTATAGGAAGGCAAGCAGAAAGTCTTTCACACACAGTAGCTCCAGTCATGAAGTTCCAGGCAAAGTCAAGGGGTCCATTTGCATTTATTCAAGCAGATCGCTTTATGTTTTATTCATTTATTTCTATCCCATCTTTATTATTTTTACAAATAATTCAAGGTGGCAAACATATCCAGTACACCTTCCTCCTCCTAGTTTTATCTCAACAGCAACCTTGTGAAACTAATCAAGAAGAAAAGCAACCTGGAACTAAGGAGAAACTTCCTGACAGTTAGAACATCTAACCATTGAAATAACCTGCCTCCAGAGGTGGTGAATGCTCCAACACTGGAGGCTTGTAATTCCAAAAAAAAAAGCCATTTGTCCGAGATGGTATAAGGTTTCCTGCCACAGCAGGGGGTTGGACTAGATGACCTCCATAGTTCTTTCCAACTTTATTATTATTAAAAAGGTGGGTTGGGCTGAGAGAGAGGGCCTGGCCCACAATCACCCAGCTGGCTTTCATGCCTAAGGCAGAACTAGAACTCACTGTCTCCTAGTGATTGGCCCAAAGTTACCTAGCTGGCTTTCATCCCTAAGGCGGGACTAGAACTCATTTTCTCCTGGTGATTGGCCCAGTTACCTAGCTGGCTTTTATGCCTAAGGTGAGACTAGAACTCCCTGTCTCCTGGTGATTGGCCCAGTCATTCACCTGGCTTTTATGCCTGAGGCAGGACTAGAAGTCAGTCTCCTGGTGATTGGCCCAAAGTTACCTAGCTGGCTTTCATGCCTAAGCAGGACTAGAACTCCCTGTCTCCTGGTGATT
>JAKJMR010017835.1:315944-341069 GCA_024449315.1 Daboia siamensis
CTAATTATTATTATTATTATTATTATTATTATTATTATTATTATTATTATTATTACTGGAGTGTAGCTAAAATACTTCAGCAAATAATTACAGTTAATGCAATAAAACGTATCCGTACTAACTCAAGAAATGTTATTCCTCTTACATAATTATTGGATATGGAAATAAATACAGGAGATCCTCAACTTACAATCTCAATGGAGCCCAAACTTTTTGTTGTTAGGCAAGGCAGTTGTTGAGTAACTTTTACCCATTTTGTTCCCACTTTTTTTGGGAGCAGCTTTTTAAGTTGAATCCTATGTCATTTAGCAAATCCAGCTTCCCACAATGACTTTGCGTGTTGGAAGCTGGTTGGGAAGATTACAAATGGTGATCCAGAAACCCGGGACACTGCAACTATCCTAAACACATCAGTTGTGAAGTGTCTGAATTTTGATCAGGTAACCTTGGGGATGCTGCCACCGTCTTATTAAGTATGAAAAAGGTCATACTCAATGCTGTTACAACTTCAAACGGTCACCAAAGAAATACCTGTATGTCAAGGACTACATGTTCTGACTTAAGGTAGAGGTACAACAAAAGAGGAAGACAAACATTCTAGGTATTGTGTCAACACACAGTTTGGTTTTGAATGTGTTTAACTGACTTTCTGAATTGGAGGTAATCTACTCTGCAGGAATTGGGTTTGGCTAGTCTAAAGAAAAGAAGAACTAGGGGTGACATGATAGAAGCATTCCAGTATTTGAGGGGCTGCCACAAAGTAGAGGGGTGTGTGTGTCAAATTATTCTCCAAAGCACCAGAGGGCAGGACAAGAAACAATGGATGGAAACTGATCAAGGAGAGAAGCAACCTGGAATTAAGAAGGAACTTCCTGACAGTGAGAACAATTAACCAGTGGAACAGCTTGCCTCCAGAATTTGTGGGCGCTTGATCCATCACTGGAAGTTTTTATAAAGAGGCTGGTCAGTCACTTGTCTGAGATGGTATAGATCCTACTGCTTGAGCAGGGGGCTGGACTAGAAGACTTCCAAGGCCCCTTCCAGCTCTATTCTATTCTATTCTATTCTATTCTATTCTATTTTCTATTTTCTATTTTCTATTCCGTTCCATTCCACTCTTGAGATATATCTTTAGCTGCAGGCCGTCTTTTTTGGAAAATTAAAAAGAAGACATGTAGACTTGGACTTTCCGGCATCTTCTTTATTGCGTTGTGGCTACATCCCAGTGCAAGTACTCAAGGATAGGCCATTAAGAGTGCACACAGCCTATCCTGGATTACTTGAACCTGGTCATAGCCCGTCCTGGAAAGACATACCAAGAATGCTGTCCTTTAGAAAAAGAGAGGATTAAATGCAAAACATCATCGCTTACTAAAATCATGTACAACTGTTCAGAGTTGATCATAGTTTTACGTACCCTCATCTGAATAAGATTGTGACAACAAGACGAGGCAGCAAAATATCCTTTTGAACCAATCATTGTTACTGGTTTAAGCAACCCCTTTTACAATCTTACTGACAGTTCAGACATTTGAACTGAAAATGGCTTTCAAGTTGAAACTCTGCCATCCCGAAAACTCACTCATTTTAACCTGCCCATTAACTCCAAAACCTCATTCTTTGCCAAGCTAACCTCAACAAATTCTAGACAGGTGCAAAGCAATTCGCCACCCCCATATAAAAATGCAAATAGTACTTCTTACCTGATGTATAGTTCCATCAATTTCAACTGGAACAATGAAATCAGCATTGCTGATTGGCTAGGAAAGCGAAAACAAAATTATCTTTAAAAAAAGAATGATTTCTAGTCTGCAGAGTCTAGACTCAGGGGTCAGCAACCTGAAACAGTGAAAGAGGTACTTGGAACCGGTTCCCTCACAAAAGGAAAAACTGGGAGCTGCAAAAAATGTGTGCATATGTGCGTACATGTGCGCATGCGCAAAACAGGGTTTGACTGAAGAGTGGGAACAAGGTGAGATATACACCTACCCTGCATATTTGAACTGATTGGTTGAACATTTTTAGTCCCACTTTTTTTTTTTGGACTGCACATGGCAGAGGACTGGGAGCCGCAGGAGATGGCTGAAAGAGCCACATGGGGCTCCGGAGCCGCGGGTTGCAGACCTGTAGTCTAGAGAAACTTACCAAAATCATAACACGGCCCACAAGGCATTAATCTGCACACTTCAGGTAACAACCTGCAGAGATAGCTCCTTTTACACTTACCAAAGAGATTAGGATTACTCTGTTCATATATTTGAGAGATGCATTCCAACGTTTTGCTAAGTTGTATTTGACAGATTTCTATAATATAGTCATAACACCTAAGCAAAATGATTTTTTTTAAACCAACAAAGAAGGTGTTATTAAAAGGTGGAGCATGCTGTGCCTTCTCTCAAGCAGAAGGGATTTCCCCCCACTTTCTCTGAATAAATTGAGGAAAGGCATATCCCATAACTCCCAACAGAACCGGTTGCTAGGAAAAAAGCGATTATTTGCTATAAGAAATCCTGGAGTTAAGAGAAAGACTCCAGCCTTCAGTTCAATGTGAGCTAATGGATCTGCTCGGGGTTAACGTCTTTTCTTTATTTCCCAAACTGGTGTAGATAGTCCTCGACTTACGATCACAACTGATTTCTGTTGCTAAGCGAGACAGGTTGTTAAATGGGTTTTGCCCCATTTTCTGACCTTTCTTGCCACAGTTGTTAAGTGAATCACTGCAGTTGCTAAGTTACGTCACATGGTTGTTAAGTGAATCAGGATTTCCCCCCACTGACTTTGCTTGTCAGAAAGTCGCAAAAGAGGATCACGTGATATCCGGAAAACTGCGGCCGTCATAAATACGAGCCAGTTGTCAAGCATCTGAATTTGGATCTCGTGACCAGAGGGATGCTGCCATGGTTGTAAGTGTGAAAAAACGGTCACAAGTCACTTTTTTCAATGCCTCTGTAACTTAGAACAGTCACTAAACGAACTGTTTTAAGTCAAGGACTATCTGTATTTGCATAGAAACACATGCAGCAAGAATGGTTCGCAACACATTTGAGAGTACAGCAGGAGAATGTCATTTTCATATTTTTTCCTTGTCTTAAGAAGTAAAAACTTACAGGGGAAGAGAAGAGAAGAGAAGAAAAGTATTCCCTGCTCTCTGATTGGTTTTACCCACAGACATGTTCTTTCGCTATCCAAAATCTGAAGAAATGTCTAACTTATTTAGTAGTATCCTGCCTTTATTATGTTCACAAAAAACTCCGGGTGGCAAACATACCCAACACACCTTCTTTCCTTCTCTTTTGGTTACAACAATCCTTTGAGGTGGGCTGGGCTGAGAGAGAGAGGGATTGGCCCAAGGTCACCCAGTAGGCTTTCATGCCTAAGGCGGGACTAGAACTCACCCTCTCCTGCTGATTGGACCAAAGTCCCGTACCCAGCTTTCGTGCCTAAGGCGGAACTAGAACTCCCAATCTCCCGCTTTCTAGCCTGGTGCCTTATCACTAGACCAAAGGATCTCTCTATGGAAGACCAGGCCTTAAAGCTGTTTTAGAACAGTCTTGCTTGGGGGCCTCATTTAACAATACTGAGATGGGAAACTATGTCATTAAATGACATGAGTTGAAAAAACCCCACGTGACTACATTACGTACCGGTAGCAATGATAGTTCTGGCAGTCTTAGCTGCTGTTGTTCAGTTAGGACCATGCAGGTCATTAAATGAGGATCAAGTGACCAGAGGAGGCTGCAATATCGTCTCCTTAGTAGTTAATATATGTACTATCAAGACCTCTCACCAGACCGCATTACTAGGCTGACCTTGCTCAAAAAATATGCAGGGTCTGATTAGAACTGGGGTGAGAGATTTTGAGGGGGTTCCAGGCTGCAGGCTAGACTGGGAAGCTTTAAAAAAATATGGAGGGAAACAAAGGCAAAGCATTTCTGTATTGTTTCCAAGAAAGCTGCAGGACTTTGAAAAAAAAAAGTGCAGAGAAGAGCAACTAAGATGATTAAAGGCCTGGAGACTAAAACATAGGAAGAACAGTTGCAGGAATTGGGTATGACTAGTCTAGTGAAAAGAAGGACTAGGGCGGACATGATAGTATTTGAGGGGCTGCCATGAGGAGGGGGTCAACCTATTCTCCAAAGCCCCAGAGGGCAGGACGAGAAACAATGGTTGGAAACTGATCAAGGAAAGAAGCAGTCTGGAATTAAGGAGAAACTTCCTAATAGTGAGGACAATTAACCAGTGGAACAGCTTGTCTTCAGACATTGTAGATGCTTCATCACTGGAGGTTTTTAAGAAAAGACTGGACAGCCACTTGTCTGAAATGGTATAGGATCTTCTGCCTGAGCAGGGGGTTGGACTAGATGACCTCCAAGATCCCTTCCAGGTCTATTCTGATTGCATAAAATACCCAGGAGGTGAGTTCAGCTCAAAAAGGTAAAAAAAATAGGTAAAAAATAGATGCTAATGATTTGATTAAATAGAACATGAGATGCAATTATATTTGATCAGGCTTGAGGCTTCCTAGAAGATCATATTACAGGTAGTCCTTGATTTACAACCACAGTTGAGTCCAAAATTTCTGTTGTTAAGTGAAACATTTTTGCTTTTTGCCCCCCTATTTCTTGCCCCCGTTAAGCAAATCACTGCAGCTGATAAGTTAGCAACATGGTTGTTAAGTGAATCTGGCTTCCCCATTAACTTTGCATGTCCAAAGGTCGCAAAAGGGGATCACGTGACCCCGGGACACCCCAACAGTCATAAGAATGAACTAATTCGCCAAGCATCTGAATTTTGATCGCATGGAGCTGCAAAGGTTGTAACTGTGAAAAGCGGTCCTAGGCCAATTTTTTGAGTGCCTTTGTAACTCTGAACGGTTGCTAAATGAACTGCATAAAGTCGAGGACTATCTGGATCAAGGGACTTCAAACTTGGCAACTTTAAGACTTGTGGAGTACAACTCCCAGAATTCCTCAGCCAGCCTGGATCATGTAATCCTCAGTCACATGATTCCCTTTTGCAACCTCTTGACAAGCAAAGTCAACGGGGAAGCCTGATTCACTTAACAGCCGTGTTACTAATTTTAACAACTGCAGTGGTTCACTAAAAACTGTGGCAAGAAAGGCCGTAAAACAGGGCAACTCACTTAACAAATGTCTCACTTAGCAACAGAAATCTGGGGCTCCATTGTGGTCATAAACTGAGGATTACCTGTAATGCCTTTAACTGAACTGAGGAGCAATTCCTTTTTCACACTGGAACATTACAGGTTAGATGACTTTGTTTCATCTGGCATTTGATTAATCTACTGTAAATGCAGATTCCCATTATGTATCAGTAGGACATACATGAAGCTGTGACGATATTACCAAAGACTTGCAAACATTCAGAAAATTTAAAGGGTGGGGGCATACTGTTTTTCACCTCCTTATAAGCCATGATATACAACTTGATAGGATTTGCATCTTGGCAACTTATTATCCTGCTATACAGGTATAGTCCTTGTTTGACATCCATTTATTTAGAAATCAATGTCGTAACAGTATTGAATGAGGGGGGACTTAACATGATAGAATATCAGTGTTGAAAGGGAGCTTACAGACCTAGTCCAACTCCCTGCTCATGCAGGAGACCCTACACAATTTGAGACAAGTGGCAAGTCACAATTTGAGACAATCTCTTCTTGAAAGCCTCCAGTGATGGAGCACCCACAACTTCTGGAGGCAAGCCGTTCCATTGATTAATTTTTATCACTCAGGAAGTTTCTCTTTATATCTAGGTTGCTTCTCTCCTTGATTAGCTTTCATCCATTGCTTCTTGTCCTGTCTTCAAGTGGTTTGGAGAAGAGGTTGACCCCCCCCTCTACTTTGTGGCAGCCCCTCAAAAATTGGAAGACTGTTGTCATGTCACCCCTGGCCCTTCTTTTCATTAAACTGGACATACCCAATTCTGGCAGCCTCTCTTTATAATTTTAGCCTCCAGTCGCCTAATCATCTTTGTTGCTCTTCTCTTCTCTATTAGGGCAGCCAGTCCTCATAGTTGTGGCCGTCATAGTTCCCAAGGTCACATGATCACAATTCAGATGCTTAGCAATTGGTGTGCAATTATGACAATGCTATGTCGTGTGGTCATGTGACTGCCATTTATGACCTTCATTGCCAGCTTCTCACAAGCAAAATCAATGGGGAAGGAAGTTGCAAATGTCATGGCAATTAAGTGATTGTGATGATATAAACCATGTTGGATTTGCCTAACAAAACTGTTGCACTTTACGATCACCTCATTTAGTGACAGAATTCCTGATCCCAATTACTGTTGATAAGCAAGAACTATTTGTAGTTAAATTAATTCCATATAATAAATTTATTTTCTTACTTATTTAAACTCTGTCTCAACCGTTGGTTGATCAGATTCATACATTACATTACACTGTTGCAAAGAAATTAATCCAAGAAAAGTATTTTTTCAATAAGAATTGTAACTGGCAGGAATTAAATGTTTCAGGAAATAAGGAAATAAATACATGTAATATTTTATAGAGAGTGAAGTACTACATCCAAATTTTCCACATAACAAAAGCTGTTACTACTCCTTGGGAATTACCGCAAGCATACCTATTGCCTAGATTCTTAACGTTTGTTTCATTTGATTAACGGAAAGCAACATGTTTGAGGCAGTCTTAGGGATATATCTATGGCTATAAACCACTAAATATCATGGTCATTCATGAATGAGGTTACCATGACAGCAAAGACATTTTAGGATCTAGAAAGGACATTTAATAAGAAGATATGCCTGTGTTCTTTCATGTATTTATCAAAAAGTTACAAGAAATATGGAACAGCATACGTACCTTAAAGGAGCTATGCACTAATGTTTCATCAAGATCAATGACCACGCATTTCTTCCCGTAATCAGATATTGTCATTTCTGGCAAGAGGTATTTAGCTGGTGGCTAAACAGAGAAAAAAACGAAACACCTCCAAGATGTTAGGAATGTCCATGCTAAACATAACAATTGGTGAAAATATAGTCATAATTAAATTATTTATGGCTTGTTAAAGAAATACCTGGAACCACATTTCTTTTGTATAGACTGTAAAGGATTTCAATGGCATAGGTAGTCCTCAATTCACAACAGTTCATTTAGTGACTATTCGAAATTGCAACAGCAATGAAAAACGGGATTGAAAAAAAAGTTTTTTACACTTACGGCTGTTGCAGCATCCCCATGGTCACGTGATCAAAATTTGGATGCTTGGCAACTGACTCGTATTTGTGACAGTTGCAGGTCACATAATCCCCTTTTGGAACCTTCTGACAAACAAAGTTAATGGGGAAACCTGATTCACTTAATAACCATATTATTAACTTAACGAACTGCAGTGATTCATTTAACAACTGTGACTGAATTGGCGATCCCAGGAATCATCTCAGAGAGCATGATCAGTAACTAACAAAATTCCAGCTGGTTATGGCCAATCACAAAAAAATAATTTTACAGAGATCCAAGCAGGTTTAGACTCAAGCGGCTTGGTTAATAAATTCAGTGGGAGGCAAAAATAAGGTCCAAATCAGACAATTGTCACAATTTTTCCCCCAACGTAAGATCAAAATGATGATTAACAAAATGTTGAATGTCAGAAAAACACAAAAATGTAGCAGCCCCTCATGTGCAGGTAGTTCTCAACCTATGACCACAACTGACCCCAAAATTTATGTTGTTAAATGAGAAATTTGTTAAGCGACTTTTGCCCCATTTTATGATCTTTTTTTGCCACGTTTGTTAAGCGAATCACTGCAGTTGTTGAATTAGTAACAAGGTTGTTAAGTGAATCTGACTTCTTCATTGACTTTGCTTATCAGGTCTCAAAAATATGACTCCGGGAACACAGCAACTGTCAAAAATGTAAATCAGTTGTCAAGCATCCGAATGTAAATCTTGTGATCATGGAGATGCTACATAAGTATGAAAAATGGTTATAAGTCAGGGTTTTTTTAGTGCCGTTGTAAACTTCGAACAGTCACTAAATGAACTGTTGTAAGTTGAGGACTACCTGTGTATTCTGTTCAACATACTGTATGTCCCAAGGAAAAAAAAAAAGAACAAAATACACAGAACACAAAACAAAACAACAAGAATTTTACTTTAATAATTTATGGCCTGGCTTCCCTTCCCTATTTTAAGACTGGACTGAGAAAATCCTTAATTCTTGCTTTTTAAAGAATCCTTCTGGCTCAAATGAAGCAATATTATTAATCCAGATGGTTCAGGATATTGAACCCACCAAATTCCCAGAAAGAAAATATTTTAAGTGTGTGAGTGTGTGGGAAATGGAACAGAAAGCCTTATAATACATCAAGAGAGATATTTTTATTTTTATTTAATTCCATTTATATCCCGCCCTTCTCCGAAGACTCAGGGCGGCTTACAAGCTTAGCAGAATCATACTATGCCCACACATTTGCAATTCCCTTAAACTGGAATCGTATAGGCTGGGAATATTAGCCATAAAGTGTGTGTGTGTGTGTGTGTGGGAGAAATAATACCACTTTATGGAACTCTGAGTTTTAAGAATTAAACACCTTGTAGCTGGGCAAGGCAGCACCACTGGGGACTATAACATACAGAATCTCATCAAATTATTGTTTAAAAAATGGCCATGTCTGATTTTAACGACACCAATATCATTAGATTGTGACAATTTTGTTTTGTTTTTCACATCCAATCTAGCTTAGCAACCATTCAAAGTCTGACTGACCTACCTTGGGGGGTAGTTATGACCCAGATTCAAAGTTCTGACAGTTGCCCCCACGGTCATGTGAAAGCACTCATGGCTACTTGCAGCTTCCTGCAGTCACATAACCATGTTTTATGACAATTTTGTTAAAAAACCAGCATTTATTTCTGATTTTCAGCAAAACGTCGCCCAAGAAAAACCATTGGTTCATTTAGAGCCGCTGATTTGCCTAACTACCACAAAAAAGGTCATAAAATCATAAACCAACTTGTTTTACTCCCATCCCAAGTTATGACCGTGACGGTCAAGCTCTATTATAGTCATAATTTGAGGATTAACTGTAATTACAGAATCTATAGGATCTATTATAGGATCTATAGTCCTGGGCTGTATTAACAGAGAGATAGACTCAAAATCACCTGAACTGTCAATACTATTCTATAAGTCCTCGGTAAGACCACACCTGGAATACCACATCCAGGTTGGGTCACCATGATATAAAAAATGTTGGAACTCTAGAAAGAGTGCAGAAAAGAGCAACAAAGATGATGAGGGGCTAAAACATATAAAGAACGGTTGCTGGAACTAGGTATGTCTAGTTTAATGAAGGGAAGGACGAGGGGTGACATGAAAGCAGTCTTCCAAAATCTCAGGGGCTGCCCCAAAGAAGAGGGAGTCAAGCTATTCTCCAAAGCACCTGAAGGCAACGGAGGGAAACTAATCAAGGAGAGAAGCAGAGAAATTTCTTGTAAAGGTAAAGGTTCCCCCGCACATGCGTGCTAGTCGTTTCCGACTCTAGGGGCCGGTGCTCATCTCCGTTTCAAAGCCGAAGAGCCAGCGCTTGTCCGAGGACGTCTCCGTGGTCACATGGCCGGCATGACTAGCTGCCAAAGGCGCACGGAATGCTGTTACCTTCCCACCGGAGTGGTCCCTATTTTTCTACTTGCATTTTTACATGATTTCGAACTGCTAGGTTGGCAGGAGCTGGGACGAGTAACAGGCACTCACTCTGTTACGTGGCACTCGGGATTCGACCCGCCAAACTGTCGACCTTCAGATCGACAATTTCTTGACATTAGAACAATTGGAATGAGTTGCCTCCAGAAGGTGTGGGTGCTCCAACACTGGAGGCTTTTAAGACTGGACAACCATTTATCTGAAATGGTATAAGGTTTTCTGCCTGAGCAATGGGTTGGACTAGAAGACCTTCAAGATCCCTCCCAACTCTGTTATTTTGTTATTAGTGGTCTTGGGCAACAGCCAGCAATAAACTGGTACTGCAGATTTCTCCAAGCAATATTTTTATTCCTGTTTTGGTGTCTCATCACTGTCAGTCCCTAAACACTGCTGGATATAACAGGCTTCTTTGTCCTGTAAAAACCCTCTGAACTTTAAAGAGAGTATACTAAAACAGGAAGACAAGAAATGAAATCATTTCATCAAATGAGATGTATAAACAGAAGCATAGAATCAAAACCACTTGAAATACTAGCATTGCTTTATGAAACCTTAGTAAAACCACACTTGGAATCCTGCATCCAGTTTTGGTCATCACGTTACAAAAACAAATGTTGAGTCTTCAGCAGAAGAGCAGAGAAGAGCAACCAAAAGGATTAAAGGGCTGGAGGCTAAAACACAGAAGAAAGGTTGCAGGGTTTGGGTTTTGGCCAGTCTAGAGAGAAGACTAGGGGTGACATGATAGCAGCGTTCCAGAATTTGAGAGGCTGCCACAAAGAGGGAGTCAACTTATTTTCCAAAGCACCAGAAGGCAAGAGAAGAAACAATGGATGGAAACTAATCAAAGAGAGAACAATCTAGAACTAAGGAGAAATTTCCTGACAGTGAGAACAATTAATCAGTGGAACAATTTGCCTCCAGAAGTTGTGGGCATCGCTAGATGTTTTTTTTTTTTTTTTAAAGAATGGGACAACCAGTTGTCTCAAATTGTATAGGGTCTCCTGCCTGAGCAAGGGGTAGGACTAGAAGACCTCCAAGGTCCCTCCCAGTTCTATTCTGATAGATTGATCTACTAGATCACTTTCTTAACCATCCCTTGGCAAATGCTTTCTCACGGTCTTGGTCATCAATGAGAAGTGTTGCCCTTTCTTCTCTGGAGTGACTATTTCAGGGCAGGGAATGAAATCCATGATTTAAATTGCTGCATTAGACATATTTTTCTCATGGAATTAAAATGATGTGCAGGTTAAAAAACAAGAGAGCTGGTATATGGCGTAATGATTAAGAGCCTGGGCTGATCCAAATTCTAATCCACCCTAGCCCCAGAAGCCACTGTTTGATTATGGGCTACCCTCTCTCTCTCAGCCCAACCTACTTTGCAAGGTTGTTGTGCTGGGGAAAAAAAAGACGCTGCATTTTGTATGCCACCTTGAGATCCTGAGGTAAATCTAATGAAAAAGTATCCCCTCAATAAACATAGATGTGGACTGCATATTCCCCTTATTATAATTATGCACAGGTAGTCCTCGAATTACAGCCACAATTGAAACCAAAATTTCTATTGTTAAGGGAGACATTTGTTAAGTGAGTTTTGTCCTGCTTTACGACCTTTCTTGCCACAGCTGTTAAGTGAACTGCTGCAGTTGATAAGTTGGTAAAACAGTTGTTAAATGAATCTGGCTTCCCCGCTGACTTTGCTTGTCAGAAAGTCACAAAAGGGGATCACGTGACCCTAGGACACTGCGACCATCATAAATATGATCCAGTTGACAAGCATCTGAATTTTGATCACATAATCATGGGGATGCTGCAAAGGTCACTGTAAAAAACAGTCATATTTTTCAGTGCCACTGTAACTTTGAATGATCACTAAACAAACTGTTATAAGTTGAAGACTGCCTGTATTTTATCTGTAGCAAAGTTAACCCCCTAATCTCTGTCTGTGAGCGTTCCAAAATCTGGATGATGCAGTGAGCTACGATACTTTTATTTCTGCAAACAGTAGATGAGGAATCTAAATCAAACTGTTTTTGCAAAATGCTGTGTGTGTGTGTGTGTGTGTGTGTGTGTGTGTGTGTAAAAGTAAATTTATATGCTGCTCAATTTCCTGGGAATTGTTTTAAAACAAAGAACAACATAAATACCACAAAAACAGCACGAGACCTAACAACTACAATGGCAAAAATAAAATATAAAGATGGTTTCAAACATGTGGTTTGTGACATAACTGATCTCACTTTGAATGGGAATAAGTTAGCCATGTCCAGTTAAGCATGTCCTACAAACATGGCGGTACCAACTATTCTTCCAACATCAAGGTAACATCCACCAATAAGGTCCCTTCTAGGATTCTTACTGTTATTATCACTCCACTGTTCCCCTCCTCCCGCCCCAATTGGAAGTTCTGGCTGGGGAATTCTGGGAGATGAAGTCCCCACATCTTAAAATAGCCAAAGTTGAGAAACACTGACATAAAGGATTAAAAATGATAGGAATGAGTGGAAATGAAAACTTTGAATGAAAACTTTTTAAAAATGCTCCAATGTTTAAAACAAACAAGAATGTAAAGTAGGACACTGCACGTTACCCTTTGGTTGCTGAACACATGATAAACAATGGTTGTTGCACAAAAACCTACCGTGCATCCAAGTATTGCCAGCTTGTGAAAGTGAATCAATACACTGGAATAGCGGAATTCATGCTTCCTGTGAGTTGTGCTTACTAAGATACGGTTTTGTGAGGTGTCCAGCTGTAGTTCCACATTTATAAGATCCTGTCAGCATGCCCCCCCCCCCACACAAACACAAATGCAAACTATCTGATCCCAAATCAAGAACATTAAAAGAAACTGAACATAAAAAGGATTTAAAAAAATACATACACTTGGAATGGGAATGACCTGCATCTGGTCACCCTGAGGGAAAAACGGGGGTGGGGTGGGGAGGGAAATAAGTTCGTAAGAGTGTAATATTTCAAAACAGTAGAACATAAAATAAACAGACATGTCAAATTTAATACATAAAAGCTTTCCAACTAAAACTAAAAAAAAAGAGGAATTTAAGAAATTTGTTAAATTAAGAGAAGTAAATACAGTGTCAACAGACATTATCAAGGAACTGCAAAAGAACAGTTACTAGAAATTTTGATATTTTAAATAGATATTGCAAAAAGGAGTGCCAGCCATTTTTTACAGCCTTGATGTGGTGTTTTTGTCCTGCCAATAAGTTTTGGTCTGCTGCTTATACAGCATGACATCAGTACCAGACCAATATTTATCTATAAATTATTATTATAATTAGCAATTAATCTTTAACCCTTCCTTAGGTTCAGTAACTAAGCTTAAATTTTTATTTTATTTATTTATTTATCTATCAAATTTATTGGCCGCCCATCTTATCATAGGGTAACTTAAATAAGACTTGGTTGGATCCAGTTATAGTCATATTTAAGACCACATCCACTGCAGCCAACCACTGTATTTCACATCAACTGATTTGACTTGCATGATTTAATACATTAATACAATAATATATTACTGAATTCAAGGAAAACCGATTACCTATTTCAAAGTGAAGTGATGGCTGCCTACTTCAATAGCCAGATACAGACAGAGTAAAAATGTATTCATTATACGTACCACTGAATCAATCTACCTCTTGGTAGTTTACAATGGAAATAAAAACCAAGAATACAATAAAATCAGTTTCAACTTAAAATTATTAAAGCAATCTCAGCAGGATAATAAAATGATAACCACGATGCCAATATTAATGTACATGGCAGCAAATTATATTGTAACTCAAATTTCTTCAGAGAAATTCTCTCAGTCATCTTCTGGAAGGAGGCTAGCAGAGGTAGCAGGCTAGGTTTCTGGGTGTATGCTGTTCCACAGGATGATGTACATGACAAGAGATATGGGTTATTTTTTTTGGCAGGGGGACACTGATATATTCTATGGGGAACTCTAAGCATCTTCGTGAGAGATAAGCATGAAATATGGGTCAGTTCTACTTGGAGAAATCAATCCAGAAAGAACCTGGGAGGTGCACAGAGCTTTAAAAGTTAAACCCAGCATTTTAAATTATGCATGGAAATTTTCAAGGGCAGACCCTACACTACAGTAGTCTAACCTACAGTAGTAGTGAGGAAGGAGAACTTCCTGCTGCAGACAGGACCATACTAGCACACCCAAAGGTGCTTTTTCTCCCCCCTCAAAAGGCAACTGGACTTTGTTGTCTTTCCTTGAAGACATTTCGTTTCTCATCCTAGAAGCGCCTTCAGTCTGACTGAAAGGTGGAGGGTGAAAGGATTTATATTCCTTGCCGTCATCTGGTCGTCGGCACTCCTTCTGAGAGTCACTGAGGGCCACTTCCATCCTCCACCCTTCAGTTAGAACTGGAGGAGCTTCTTAGAGGCAAAATGTCTTCAAGCAAAAACAAAGGAAGTCCAGTTGCCTTTTGAAAAAGCACCTTTGGGACAACCCTGACTTGGATGACTGAGAATCTCCATAGTTTTATAGCTAGCATATATACACCCTAGCAGTGGCATCTATGGCAAATACAGCATAGCTGTCAAATCCAAAAAAAATTATCAGGCTGTGCATTTGATCCTTCAGGGAAATTGCTATCATATCTAGAGTCAGAACTGGAGTAGCCAGAAAACCAGATGAACAGATGGTTTCTCTGAGGTTTCATGGAGGTGTTAAAGAGCAGGAATGATGGAATTATGGACCATATAAAGAGGCATCCATAGAGCAGATCCTCCACCCATCGTCACCCCGGTACACTGTAAAAATGGCATTTTCATTCCATGCCAAGCTTAAAACTCGGCTACAAGAAATGTCACTGAGGTTCTACCACCTTGTCAACAACCTACCCAATAAAGAGGAGAGGGATTGGGTGCTGTCTTACATAACTAGATCCTGGGAAAGTGCTTTCAGAAAAGGATACACTATACCAACTCTTTAAAGGAGGCTTTGGCCATTTTTTCCGATCCAGCCACTTACGGCTACGAAGAGAAAAAGAATTAAGCCTTGTTCTCAATGACTCCCAATACATTCAGTACTTTATCTGATATGAACCAGGTGACAATTTATAATTGTGGGTTGACTCATATAAGGCTCTACCTTCCCCGCAAAACTCACCCTATTAAAAAACTAACTTACCTTTTGAAGCCCGCCATTTTCTTCCACCAATGGAGGAAGGACACTGGGGCTGTTGGGGGATGCAGGCTCAACATTGTAGTCACGAAAGCAGCAGAATAAAGTCCTAAAGATGCTTCTGCTCCTCTGCTTTTTCAAACTGAGATTACATTGGGACACTGTAAAGAGATGAAATGGTGTTGTAAATGATTTCTGGACTTTTTTTAAAAAAATGCCTGTTGTTTCACACAGACCACAGATAGCTACCTCTAATGTTATAGCACTGACTTGACACCCTTCCATTATTTCTAGCAAATTACTATACAAGTAGTCCTTGACTTATGACTGGTTACTTAATGACCATTCAAAGTCCTAACAGCCCACCCCCCCAGTTTGATCCAGTTTCAGAGTTCCAACATGGTTTCACACCCATCCAGTTACCTGACCACATTTTAAGTGCTCAACAATTGGTCCATGTTTATGGTCGTTTGCAGTGTCTTTAAGGTCACGTGATTGTGATTTATATTTTTGCTAAATATAAATATTTTTGATTCTCTTAACGACTGTGGCAAAAAAAGCTAATGAAACCTGGTCATTGTGGGTGACCAGCTTTACTGGCCAACATCATGACTTATAACCCTAATAAGCAGGCTCCATTGCATCGTAAGTGGAGAACTACCTGTGTGTTTTAGTCTGAAAATTTGATGTTTTTATCTGTAAGCAAGTAAATTAAAATTTGATGTTTTTATCTGTAAGCAAGTAAATTAATTCCAGTTTATGATGCTGAGTATTTCCAGAGAACATGCAGCGTTCGAATGAAATGAAATGCCAGAGATATACATGTAATGGAATTTGTTAAGCCATACTGTTTTTAATGTGGCAAATAACTACAAACATCACAACCATATTTTACACTAAGGTATGAAGGATTCATCAGGTATGTCCACAGAAATAAGGACCATCTATTCCTACAACAAACAATATAACTCTGTTTTATTTAGATCCATTTGGACAAGGCCTTTGGCAAAGCAGCAGTAATAAACATGAAAGGTAGCTGTTAAAAAGAAAAACAAATTTGCTAGCAAACACATTTTAAGGTTTGTCAGAAATGTGTGATCAAAAGGTCTTTTCAGAACAATGAAAAGTGGCTAATATATTGCAGTAGGAATCTAAATAATAGTTGGAATTAGTCCTGTGATCCTAAAAGAAAGGACTATGAGCTGAGATTCTTCAAACATATGCATTCTCTGCCCCAGTTTCCTATGGGAAATGATTTCTGTAAATTAATCTGAAAAGCATGTGAAGGAGGCATTTCCACCACCACTGGGAGACCACTTAAACATGAACCAGCATTGTGTGGTAGTAGCCCAAAAAGCTAATACAATCCTTGGTTGTATAAACAGAGGCATAGAATAAAAATTACATGAAGTATTAGTAAGGTAAGGTAAAGGTAAAGGTTCCCCTGCACATGCGTGCTAGTCGTTTCCGACTCTAGGGGCCGGTGCTCATCTCCGTTTCAAAGCCGAAAAGCCAGCGCTTGTCCGAGGACGTCTCCGTGGTCATGTGGCCGGCATGATTAGACGCCAAAGGCACACAGAACGCTGTTACCTTCCCACCGTCGTGGTCCCTATTTTTCTACTTGCATTTTTACGTGCTTTCGAACTGCTAGGTTGGCAGAAGCTGGGACAAGTAACAGGCACTCACTCTGCTACGCGGCACTCGGGATTCGACCCGCCAAACTGCCGACCTTCTGATTGACAAGCTCAGCGTCTTAATCCACTGAGCCACCGCGTATTAGTACCACTTTATAAAACCTTAGTAAGACCACATCTGGAATACTGCATCCAGGTATACTGCTTTGGTCAACTTATTCTCCAAAGCACCGGAAGGCAGGACACAAAACAATGGATGAAACTCATCAAGGAGAGAAGCAACCTGGAATTAAAGAGAAACTTCCTAACGGTGAGGACAATTAACCAGTGGAACGGCTTCCCTCCAGAAGTTGTGGATGCTCCATCACTAGAGGTTTTTAAGAAGAGGCTACACAGCCACTTCTCCTGCTTGAGAAGGGAGCTGGACTAGAAGACCTCCAAGGTCCCTTCCAGCTCTATACTGATTGACTGATTGATTGATTGACTACCATTTGCAGCATTACAGCTGACTCCCCAATTCAGAGCATCCTGCAGGGCTGGAAGTGAGATCATTATTTTGCAAACCATTTTGCTGCTGGCCAGGATAATAATCCTGACATCCAAAGCATCCACTGATTTCAAATGAAGGCGGCTTTTTGTTGCTGCTTTTGGGGATTTAATCTTTATTTCTCACTCTTAAATTGAGCCACTGAATAATCTGGATCAGACACAAAAATGGAAGTTATACTTTCTTCACATCTACAAACCTGCTTAGCCTCAACCTGCGTTTCACTACAAATTCAAGATTGTGATCCAGATCTAGGTTTTTGTGGCTGGCTGAGCAATACAAGAAGTCCTCGACTTACAACAGTTCATTTGGTGACCATTCGAAGTTACAACGGCATTGAAAAAAGTGACTTAGGACCGTTTTTCGCACTTGTGACTGTGGCAGCATCCGGATGCTTGACAACTGACTCACATTTATGACGGCTGCACTGTCCCAGGGTCACGTGATCATCCTTTGCAACCTTCTGACAAGCAAAGACAATGGAGAAAGCCAGACTCTCTTAACAACCGTGCTACCAATTTAACAACTGCAGTGACTCATTTAACAACTGTGGCAAGAAAAGTCATAAAATGGGGGAAAATTCACTTAACAAATTTCTCACTTAGCGACATAAATTCTTGGCTCAATTGTGGTCGTAAGTCTGGGTCCTCTAGGACTACCTATAGTGTTCCTGAAAAACACTATTTTTAAGTACTTTTAAATTTGAAAATGCTGAACATCATTATCTTGCACAAAGCATATTTTCCGCCATTTCTGAACTGAAGCATTTTAATTTTCTTGGTTTCTTCAGACTTTTTTCAACTGTAAACTTCCACTAAGAGGCTGCAAAAATAAGTTTCAGCCTATGTTTTAGTTCAAAATGAAGAATCAATAAGTGACAAAAGAAACCTGATAATCAGAAGATTTGGAGACAAATTGAAGTGTTTTTTTATTCACCTTTTTCTTTTATACCCCACCTGCACAGCTTTTCTAATAAAGGAAGGCATTAACTACAAATATTTCAATGTTAAAACTTGCAAAGAAGTTGAGCTTATGTAGTTTACTGTTTCAAAAGAACCTCATTTTGTATTGCAGAAAGAGAACAGATTTCACTGTAAAACAATATCTTGGGAGTCCAAGCTATTGAATTGTGATTGTAAAATAAGGAATGTTTTCTTTTGCTTCAATAAGATAAGAATAATGCAGACTTCTGTAAGTCTTGGACTGAATAATTCCTAGGAAAAATGAAAGAACTCATGTGAACATCAAGCTAAGTTCCATGTCAGGACTTTTGTTATCATTTAGCAGAAGTATTGAGTATTTCTTCACTAGTTAAATGTTTTAAGATTCTCTCACACTGTCAACCAAGGATTTGTCTTTCACCTAAACACACCAATTGTTGTTGGCTTTACTGGTATGATTTAGAATAATTCATTCTCTCCTATTCTACGAATTGCCAACTACAGGGAATCCTCAAATTACAACTATTCATTAAGTGACCATTTGAAGTTACAACGGCACTGGAAAAAGTGACATAGCAATAGCACTTAGCCTTATATAACACTTCAGAGTGCTTCACAGCTCTCTCTACACAGTTTACAGAGTCAGCACACTGCCCCCCCCCAACAATCTGGGTCCTCATTTTATTGACCTTGGAAGGACGGAAGGCTGAGTCAACCTTGAGCTGTTCAGGATTGAACTCCAGGCAGTGGGCAGAGTCAGCCTGCAATACTGCATTCTAACTACTGCACCACCACAACCTATGACCGTTTTTCACACTTACGACCACTGCAGCATCCTCATGGACATGTGATCAAAATTCAGATGCTGGGAACTAACTCATATTTATGAAGATTGTCTTGTCCTGGATTCACATAATCACCTTTTGTGACCTTCTAAGCGAACCAAGTCAATGGGGAAGCCAGATTCACTTAAGAACCATATTACTAACTTAACAATTGTTGTGAGTCACTTAATAGTTGTGGCAAAGATCATAAAATGGGGCAAAAGTCACTTAACAACTGCTACTTAGCAACAGAAATTTGGGACTCAAACATGGTCGGAAGTCACTGTATAGAAATAGTGGCAAGTAACGTGATGAACTAAATTACTAATCTAACTGTTAATATACTTTTCCTACCCTTTTATTTCCTTGCTCTTATTACTTGTGGAAATATGCCTGGGAAAAACAAAAGTTTTTCTTCTGAGACAAAAAAAAGATGCAGATTTATTAAACTGACTCATGGGAAACAATTATCTATTGTATTTTTTCCCCTTGAAACTGCAACTTTGTAAGAAGTTTGATAACTTGTAAAGGCAAACACTATTCAGTTGTCCCGTTTCAATTAATACAACTTCAAGACTGCAACATTGCAGTTAATATCAAAGTGAGTGAGAATATGAATAATCTAAGGCAGCCTTCAAAAGAGAGAGGGATTATAGTTACCATCACCAGCAGGCATATTTTTATTGTGGAAAATGATGACAAGTATAGTCTTAACAGGTTGGCTGAGGCTAACACACAAAGGTCTCATTCACTAATGCAGCAATGACCAACCTTGGCAACTTTTAAGACCTGTGGACTTCAACTCCCAGAATTCCCCAGCCAGTCCACAAGTCTTAAAATTGCCAAGGCTGGATAGCCCTGCAGTAAGGCTTAACTACAGGCAGTCTTTGACTTACGGCCATTTATTCAGAAGCTATTCAAAGATACAGTGGCAGTGAATAGACTTAGGCTAAGTTCCTAAAGTTAAGGGCACTGCAGTGCCCCTTTGGTCATGTAATCAAAATTCAGGCCCTTAGCAACCTGTCCCCACCTATAAATGCAAGGTAAAGGTAAAGGTAAAGGTTCCCCCGCACATGCGTGCTAGTCGTTTCCGACTCTAGGGGCCGGTGCTCATCTCCGTTTCAAAGCCGAAGAGCCAGCGCTTGTCAGAGGACGTCTCCGTGGTCATGTGGCCGGCATGACTAGACGCCAAAGGCGCACGGAACGCTGTTACCTTCCCACCGGAGTGGTCCCTATTTTTCTACTTGCATTTTTACGTGCTTTCGAACTGCTAGGTTGGCAGAAGCTGGGACGAGTAACAGGCGCTCACTCTGTTACGCGGCACTCGGGATTCGACCTGCCAAACTGCCGACCTTCTGATCGACAAGCTCAGCGTCCTAACCCACTGAGCCACCGCGTCCCTTATAAATGCAAAGGGGCATTTCATCTGCCCCACTCATCTTCTTTTGACCCCCCTGCACTCCCTAGCCCAAGGGTCTTCAAATTTGGCAACTTAGGCGACTGTGGCCGGGACTGGATTGTGGTGTCTGTGGCTTTGTGCTGTGCTGCTGAGCTGGGGCTGGGCTTCACATTGTGAAGGTCTTCATGCTATCCTGTGCCTCAGGTCTTGCAGCTCCACAGCCACGGCACGCAAAGAAGCCACTGGGCCACAGCGTGGCGAGCAGCCATTTTGCAAAATCAACAGGGAAGAGGGTTTCAAAGCTTGCTCGAAAGCTAAACCGAGTTAGTGTTCGACCATAGTCTATTGCAGCATTAATACCTCTCTCAAGCTGCTCTAACGTTACCTCAATTTGGTTTTCAAGCAAGGTTTGAAACCCTTTCCTTTTCCTATGGTTCTTGCAAACGGCTGACCTAGATACTTTTCACTCTTCTTTGCGTTAGAACAGATAGTTTAAAAATATTCCTTCTATTATTGTTGCCGTTTTTAAGTAGAGAAGCAGAAAAGAATCGTTTAAATTACTCAGATTTATAGTGTCATAGAACGATGTGTGAGAGACAATGCAGAATTTCTGTCCTGGGGTGGGGGGGGATACAGGATAGTGTTCCACTGTTAAGGCATTCCTCTAAGCCGACAAGGAAGACAATGAGATAAAATCATAGGTGAGCCACACACGCAATCCCATGGGGAACAAGCTTGACCTAATTTCATGTAGGGCTCATGTAGAGCTAATTTCACAAGTGCTCCAAGAATCAGTTCAGACTCTAATGAGAACCATCCTTTTGCTCTCAGCCTGCTGCACAGCAAAGCAATTAGAAAGAAAGGTGGACAGCAGATACTATCCTGCCTTTATTATTTTTATAAATAAGGTGGCAAACATATCCAACACACACGCACACATCTTCCTCCTCCTACTTTCCCCACAACAACCACCCTGTGAGATGGGTTGGGTTGAGAGAGAGGGATTGGCCTAAAGTCACCCAGCTGGCTTTCATGACCGAGCCTTGGTGGAGCAGTGAGCTAATGCCTCCTTAAGGAACACCAGCTGCCTGCAATTAGTGCAGGTTCGCATCCCACCAGGCTCAAGGTTGACTCAGCCTTCCATCCTTCCCAGGTAGGTAAAATGAGGAGCCAGATTGTTGGGGGCAATAAGCTGACTTTGTAATAATGCCGCTTGGGGGGGGCGGGGCGAAAGCCCTAATAAGCAGGCATGTACTTAGAATGAAGGCTACTGCTAAGCATTGTAAGCCGCCCTGAGTCTTCGGAGAAGGGCGGGATATAAATAGGATTAAAAAAAAAATAGCTAAAGCAGGACTTGAACTCGTGGTCTCTTGCTTTCCAGCCTGTTGCCTTAACCACTAGACCTAACTGTTTTAGGCTTGGTGTCAACCAGTGTGTGCTTCATAGCCTACCTATCATACCTGACAATATTGGTTTCACTAGAAATATGGTGGATCGTCAGTAGAAGTAATTCTACAGTGAATTTATTTTATTTTTATTTATTTTATTAGATTTATATACCGCCCTTTCCCGCGGTTTACAGGGTATTTAAAACAACCAGTACAAAAGTTAAAACAAATTAAAAAAGATTAAATCATCCCTAAAATTAAAAACCCCAGTTAAAAATTCTCAGCCCGGGCCGGAGAGCTCAGAGACCCAGGTCTTCAGGTCCCGGCGAAATGATTGAAGGTCAGGGGCAGTCCTAAGCTCCATGGGCAGCTGGTTCCAGAGGGCAGGCGCACCCACAGAGAAGGCCCTTCCCCTGGGTGTTATCTGCCGACAGTCTTTCATCGGCGGCACCCTGAGAAGACCCTCCCTGTGGGAGCACACTGGACGAAGGGAGCTTGATGCCTCTAGAAGCCTGGTCAATTTTAGCCTTGAAACGTTGAAACAAGTAAGTCCTTTATTTATGACCATTGGAGACCATTTGAAATTCCAATGGAATGTAACAGTTCATTTAGTGACTGAAGTTACAACAGCACTGAAAAATGTGACTTATGACTGTTTTTCATACAACTTTGCAGAATCCCCATGGTCACGTGAAAAAAATTCAGATGCTTGGCAACTGACTCATATTTATGACGTTTGCAGTGTCCCGGGGTCACATGATTCTCTTTTGCAAACTTCTAACAAGCAAAGTCAATGGAGAAGCCAGATTCACTTAACAACCGTGTTACTGCAGCAGTTCACTTAATAACTGTGGCAAGAAAAATCATAAAATGGGGCAAAACCCCACTTAACAAATATCTCACTTAGCAACAGAAAGTTTGGGCTCAATTGTGGTCATAAGTTGAGGACTATCCATACTGAAGACCCAGGTTCGAAGTTCTAACAGTTGGGCACTCTTGCAGTCATGTGACTGTATTTTGGGCGCTCAGCAACCAACTTTTATTTTTTTTTATTAATTTTTTTTTATTAATTTACGCTCACTTGCAATGTCCGGTAATGACCATGTTTACAATGGTTTTGCCGCATTTACTTTTGGTTTCTAACAAAACTGTCCCCTTAGCAAACCACTGAGTTTGCTTAATGAACATAGAATTTGCTTAACAACAGGCACAAAACAGGTCATAAAATCAGCTTGGTCATGTGATCAACACATTTTACGACTATCACGAGTTCCGACCAGGATTGATGGGCTCCATTATGGTCATAACCTGAGGACTATCTGTAAAACAAAGGTTGTTTCAGTTAGTCTAAATCAGAGAGGATCTAATCTAGGGATTTTCCGATCTACTCTTGAGTTCAGATACAGGTAGTCGTGGAACTACAACCACAGTTGAGCCTCAAATTTCCATTGCCAATCAAGACAGTTGTTAAGTTTTATCAACTTGCCACGGTTGTTAAGTGAATCACTGCAATTGTTAAGTTAGTAACATGGTTGTTAAATGAATATGACTTCCTGCTTGTCAGAAGGTCAAAAAATGATCACATGATCCTGGAACACTATTTACAGGAAGGTTATGTATTGAAGGTGATATTTTTAATTTACTAGATTAAAAAAATCATGTTGGGCTTATCAACTACATCTATGTGGAATGAATACACTGAATCCTTGCTTCCTGGCTGCATTGTTAGATGTTATGAAGACGTACTGTTAAAAAAATAATTGCAGGCAATTCTCAAATTTACAACCATACACATTATCTCTATTTGCATGTTTCCCAACTGGCTTATGTAACAAGCAGAGTTGATGGATAACACATAGGTTGAATTGCAAATAATAGTCATGTGATGTTTCACTTAACAACCAGTGATTTGCTTAACAACCAAATGGAAAGTGATGTCATAAATCCATTGTAGTAATGTGATTTTCCACTTACTAACTGTGGTACTTATCAACAGAACTGCTATTCCCAACTGCGATCACTAAGTAAGGATTATCTATAGAATATTAACTGCTGACAGCTCTTTCAGAGTTTTCTGTATTCCATTATTACAACAATTGCTAGGGTTGATATATAATAAAAAGGGTATTTGATTCCCCAATTTACAGTCAAACATATTTTAGCTGTTAGTCATAAATTGGAATTTTATGTTGAGTCTCATAAATATTTTAATTTTATGGAAAAGTTCTACCTTAAAAATAGGGGGCCAAATGTTCTGTTGGAAGCTGTGAGTGGAATCTGGAATATGTACTTTAAGTCAATTACTTTGTAATGACTATTTTAAAGACTTTTCTTGACTTTGAATGGAATGTTGTCATCCTAATTCACAACAGCCGCAATATAAACAACTCAAGCATGTTTTAATTTCTCAATATAAACTGGATGCTTTGGCTCAGTCTGAGAAACCTGAGATGTTAAATTTATTTGATGATGTCAATGTCTGAAATTAAACACACAACCCTTTTTGTATCAAACAGCTAAAGAATAAAGGCAATATTAAGGACACTGCTGCCTTATGAATTAAAGAATGAAGCACAAATGGTTGCAGGTCTTAAAAATGTTAAATTTGCTTCTCTGGATTTAATGTTAAAGCTGCTTTATCAAAAGATCTTACTTTGGGTTAACTGAGCACCCCAAAGAATGTACAGGCAATGAAGTAGCACTTCAAAAATCCCATGTTAGCTTTACTTTCAGGATGACTGAACAAGTGGTTTTCCTTTAGACTGCCATAAGCCTTCCATTTTAATTAAAACACAGGAACCAAACCTTATTTCCCTCTGTGAAATATTGGTATTTCCTTCAATTCCCTTAGCAAAACAATCCTTTTCACCTCTTAACATCCAATTTATATATGTAGCCCTGGTATGATTCCATCTGCTCACAATTTCTTTTCCCAGTCAACTCACAGTTTATGTAATATAGAAAACAGAGGGATAGAATCAAGATCAAGTGAAGTATTAATACCACTTTACAATGCTTTGGTAAAGCCACACCTGGAATACTGCATCCAGTTTTGGTCACCACGATGTAAAAAAGATGTTGAGACTCTAGAAGGGGTACAGAGAGGAGCAACAAAGATGATTGGGGGGCTGGAGGCCAAAACATATAGGGAACGGCTGCTGGAATTGGGTATGTGTAGTTTAACGAAGAGAAGAGTGAGGGGTGACATGATAGCAGTGTTCCAGTATCTCAGGGGCTGCCACAAAGAAGAGGGAGTCAAGCTATTCTGCAAAGCATCTGAAAGCAGGACAAGAAGCAACGGATGGAAACTAGTCAAGGAGAGAAGCAACCTAGAACTAAGGAGAAACTTCCTGACAGTGAGGACAATTAACCAGTGGAACAACCTGCCTCCAGAAGCTGTAAATGCTCCAACACTGGAAGCTTTTAAGAAGAGACTGGACAGCCATTTGTCTGAAATGGTATAAGGTTTCCTGCCTGAGCAGGGGATTGGACTAGATGACCTCCAAGGTCCCTTCCAACTTTACTATTATTATTATTAT
>JAKJMR010017835.1:341169-367926 GCA_024449315.1 Daboia siamensis
TCCAAGGCTAACAAAAGCAGACAAGCAGCGATAGAAAAGGTTACTGAATTCAATCTCTCTCTGTTCCCCATTAAGAAATATTGAGGCAAAGACTTTTCCAAGTCTTACTTTCTCTGAGAAAAAAGGGGTAATTGAAGTAATTGGAACAGACAGACAGCACCACCACCAAATGGATTTGTAACTGGCTGATAAACCGCAGTCAACATGTAGTCCTCAATGGAACTACATCTACATGGAGTGAAGCATGCAGTGGGATACCTCAAGTTTCTGTCATAAATTATCTAGACGAAGGGATAGAAGGGGAACCCATCAAATTAGCAGATGACACCAAGCTGGGGTGAATTGTTAACACTTTGGAAGATAGATTCAAGATTCAAAAGGATCCTGACAGACATGAGCATCGGGCCCTATCCAAGATGCAGTTCAGTGTTGAGAAAAATAAAATCTTGCACTTAGGGCAGGAAAAACCAAAGACGAAGTACAAAAGAGGCGGTATGTGACTCAACTATAGTAATCATGAGAGGGAACTAGATGTCCTAACTAGCGGATCACCACTTAGCTATGAGCCAGCCGTGTGCTGCAGCGGCCAAAAAAACCAATGCAGTCCTGGGATGCATTTACAGAGGTATAGAATCAATATCACGAGAAGTGATAATATTGCTTTATATCACACTAATGGGACAACACTTGGAATACTGTGTCCATTCTAGTCACTACAATATATAAAGGTAAAAGTTCCCCCGCACATGCATGCTAGTCGTTTCTGACTCTAGGGGCCGGTGCTCATCTCCGTTTCAAAGCCAAAGAGCCAGCGTTTGTCCGAGGACGTCTCCTTGGTCATGTGGCCGGCATGACTAGACGCCAAAGGCGCACGGAACGCTGTTACCTTCCCACCATAGTGGTCCCTATTTGTCTACTTGCTTTCGAACTGCTAGGTTGGCAGAAGCTGGGACGAGTAACAGGCGCTCACTCTGTTACGCGGCACTCGGGATTCGACCCACCAAACTGCCGATCTTCTGATCGACAAGCTCAGCGTCCTAACCCACTGAGGCACTGCGTCCCTTCTACAATCAATACACACACACACACATATGTAAATAAAGCATTAGAGGGGACACGATAGCTGTCTTCCCATACTTGAGAGGCTGTCACATGGAAAAGGGGACAAATTTCTTGACAGTGGGGAAAAAAAATAATGGCCTGCCCCCTGGACTTGTGGGTGCTCCATTGCTGGAGGTTTTCAAGAATAGACTGGACAAACATTTGACAGTATGGTGGTAAGTTTTCCTGCCTTGAGCAGGGGGTTGGACTAGTTGACCTCTGAGGTCTTGTTCCAGCCCTCTGATTCTCTGTTCTACGCCCTCTGCTTACTCCAGAAAATATTTAACTCAAATTCACGATTTCAACAATCATTAAATCTGAGGTGTGAAAAACATTGTCTAGGTAAAGGATGAAAATGGACATCAAAGTCCCCGCATCTCTACACCGCTGCCCAGTGTGGTACAGAAAACCAGATGATGGATCAGTGGTTTTATCTCGTTTAATATTCCTAATAGGTCTATAAAAACTTTTCATACTTGATTCTGTGCCCTGTACTTTCCAAACTTTGGACTTCAAAGAGGCAGGAGGAAGAGCTGTTAAAATACTGTATATTCACGGAAGAGATGTCATGAATGCTCACGATTTAAGGAAAACTGCTGTCCTGAATTGAATGTCACCTACGAACCCATGCAAGTAGGAAAACTGAGAAATTCTAAATTTGTTAGGTGTTGAAAATTATGCACATTCTGTCCGATCCTTCTTCACTTTAATTCTTAATACTCTGGGTACACAATGTCCCTTACTGCTTACTAACAAGTGTGTCATTGTGGAGATCTCTTCACAGCAAGCATCTGGGAGGAGGGGCGGTGGGATGGAAGGGATCTCACTAAATAAAGTTGATACCTACCTGCCAGAGTTTGGCTTCTTTCTTCTGTGTGTGTGTGTGTGTGTGTGTCTGTGTTTACTGTTAAACAGAGCAGGGCGAATTCTCTTCTTCAGCAGAAAAGGATGTTTGGATTCTGTGTTGCATCTGCTGTTGAACTTAATGCAGCCGCTCTTTTTTCCCCAAAGAAAGCTTTGTTAGTTGGACCTCTCTCAAAGCAGGAAAGGAATGTAATGCATGTACAGTCTGTAGTATTTCCTGTTATGCTCCTGTTCCAACCAATGTACTGAGGGGGGGGGGGGGGGGAGAGAGATTCAGGGAGTGCAACCCAACCCTTGATCTATGAAGGAATCAGAGCTCAAGGTTTTAATCATCAATATAGGCTGAGAAATGATCTACCTATGGAATGGCCAGCTGTAAATTAATACCAAATGTATCTAGCTTTTTCTCAAGCAAACCTAGCAAACATTTAATTGTGTAAAAATGTTAATGTACAGTTGAATGACCAAGCTAGAGAAAGATTAACATTTCTTTTTAATCTCTTAGCAGAAACAGAAGATCAGTCTTGTTTTCTCAATCCTCCTTCAAAGAAAGGGTTGACATTCTACATGAAATCTTGAGAACCTTGGAATAAAGACAGAATAAAGTCACTTGTCACATCAACCTTTCCCTGTTCCTTCTGATCTCCCTATACAGGGAACAGATGAGAGGGGAATGAATGTTAAATGACACTAACTTCTCCTATTGCTTAATTCAAAAAGACCTCTTTTTTTGGCAACCTAGAGGCAAAGTAGGTAAAATATTAATATCAGAACAAGCGAAGTTTTCAGGAAAAAAAAAAGGCTGAAATTTCTAGGGGGTGGAAGAGTACATTTATCTGAGATGCAGGTAGTTCTAGACTTACGGACAGACATGGTAATTGGTATTTGAAAGCGAAAACAGAGTGAATGTCTGCAAATTATAAAACTATGCATCCAATTTTACCTTTTTTGCCACAGTTAAACGAATTACTGCAATTACTGCACCAAGAGCCTTGGTGGAGCAGTGAGCTAATGCCTCCTTAAGTAACACAGCTGCCTGCAAATAGTGCAGGTTCGAGTCCCACCAGGCTCAAGGTTGACTCCATCCTTCCGAGGTAGGTAAAATGAGGACCCAGATTGTTGGGGGCAATAAGCTGACTTTGTAATAATGCCGCTTGGGTGTGTGTGTGAAAGCCCTAATAAGCAGGCATATACATAGAATGAAGGCTATTGCTAAGCACATTGATTTGTGCTTAGATTGTAAGCCACCCTGAGTCTTCGGAGAAGGGCGGGATATAAATGGGATTTTAAAAAAAATTACACGATCATTAAGTGAATCGAAATTTTGCCTTTGATGGAAGCTGACTGGGAAGGTCGCAAAAGGTGACCACGTGAACCTGGGATTCTGCAATTGTTGAAAATACAAGCCATTTTGATCACATGACTCTGTGAATACTGCAATGCTTGTAAATGGAATAATTCATTGTAAATCACTATGCATGTATGTATCTGAATGAATCTAAATGAGGACCCCAATTGCTGGGGGTGACATGCTGACTGTAAACTGCTTAGAGAGGACTGTAAAGCACTATGAAGTGATATATGTCTAAATGCTCTATCTATCTATCTATCTATCTATCTATCTATCTATCTATCTATCTATCTATCTATCTATCTATCTATCTATCCATCCATCCATCCATCCATCCATCCATCCACTATCTGAATCTAAATGAGAGCAAAGATTGTTGAGGGCATTACATTGGCTCTGTAAACCAGACAAGTCAAACTCAAGGCCTGTGGGGCCAATCTGGCCCGCAATGGGCTCAAATCTGGCCCGCAGGGCCACCCCAGAGATGGCGATAGGCCGCCCACCACCACCCTGGCACAGGCCTACCCCAGCTCAGCCGAGTGCCCCCCCGGGTGCATGCACAGGAAGTGGGGTGCGTGCAAGGCCCGGTGGTGCCGAGCAGCAGCCACAGCCCACCAGGCCCTTGGCCACAGTACATCAGCTTGCACACCCTGGGATCCTGCAGCCCACATAGAGTAGGTGGGTCTGAGTGCCACGGCCACTGGGCCAGCCCTCCAAGCAACAGGTGGAGGCAAAGGTGCAGGGGGAAGGCACACAATCCAGCCTGCCAGATGTGCTGGGCGGCTGACAAGTGCCCACTTCACCCAGTCTCAGCAGGCATGGGCAAGTAAAGACAGATGGTGGGGGCCACGGCAAGGAAGCCCAGCCAGTCACTGTCACTGCCAGACCACGGCCCCTGCCTGCTCAGCCCTCACCATCCAACTTTGGCCTCCAGCTCCACTGCACATGTGGGATGGGCCTCCCACTTGCCATCACACCCACGATGGCCCTGGAAAATGGGAAGGGTAGGGAGCCCCCAGTCCCCGGAGGCAGCTGGGACTTCCCTCCCTACTCTGCCCAATCCCAGCCCCAGAGCTGCCCCATGCCTGGCCAGCCCCCCCCTCCCCCCCCAGGAAGCAGTGCCAGACTGGGTCACAGGCTCTTAGAGCCCCAGGAGCTTGAGGGCCGGGCCAGGTACCCACCTCCCCACTGCCCAGGGCCCCGGGCAGCCCATGCCACTCTCCGAGACCCCCATGTGGCCTAAGAAGGGACCAGGTACCAGCTCCTAATTCGGTCCAATCTGCCATCTGCCCGGCCCCCCACAGGCACCCCCCCACGCAAGTGACATTGGGCCAGCCACGCCCACCTAGTCAGCCCACCTGCCACCCCAAGGGCAACCACAATGCTGATACGGCCCTCAATGAAATCGACTTTGACACCCCTGCTGTAAACCGCTGTAAAGAGAGGGCTGTAAAGCAGTATGAAGTAATATATGTCTAAATGCTCTTTCTTTCTTTCTTTCTTTCTTTCTTTCTTTCTTTCTTTCTTTCTTTCTTTCTTTCTTTCTTTCTCTCTCTCTATCTATCTATCTATCTATCTATCTATCTATCTACCTACCTACCTACCTACCTACCTATCATATCAATCATCTATATCCATCCATCCATCCTCTATCTGAATCTAAATGAGGGCAAAGATTGTTGAGGGCAATATGCTTTGTAAACCGCTTAGAGACGGCTGTAAAGCACTGTGAATCGGTAGAAAAGTCTATATGCTAGTGCTAGATCTACCTACCTACCTACTTCTGTATCATTTCTGCCTCTTTTTCTCTCTTTATCATATCTCTCTCTCTCTCTCATCTACCTATAACCATCTATTTCCATCCATCCATCCGTTTCATTACACAGAGAGTTGTGAATTCCAACAGAATAGCTTCAATTATCTAGTTCTTAAAATGTAAATCAAGAATTCCAAGCTATCAAGCTAATAAAACTGGAAGTTTACCTGTACAAGTTTCCTGGAGAATGTGAAGATAAATTTTCTGAAATACTGATCTACCCACAAGTGCAGCCCAAGTTTCGTATCCCAGTTAGTTTACCTCCATCTGCCAGATTCAAAAGGTAAAAAGGTAAATTATAAAAACAGGACTTGTCAGATATTAGATCTGACCAGTATTTTAGTCCTCAAATTAAAATACAGGTAAACCTCAACATACAACCATCTGTTCGGTGACTGCTCAAACTGTAACAGCACTGAAAAAAGTGGCTTATGACCATTTTCACACTTACGACTGTTGCAGCATCCCCACAGTCACGTGATCAAAACTCAGGTCCTTGGCAACTGGCATGTATTTATGTCAGTTGCAGTGTCCTGTGGTCGTGTGATACCTCTGTAACCTTCCCAGCTGGCTTTCAACAAGCAAAGTCAATGGGGGGAGCCAGATTTGCTAAACAACCGCACAATTCATTGACTTCAGTGAGTGATTCGCTTAACAACTGTGGCAAAGCAGGTTATAAAATGGTACAAAATTCACTCAACAACTGCCTTGCTTAGCAACAGAAATTTGGGGCTCAATTGTGGTTGCAAGTCGAGCACCACCTGTAGTTCCCAGAGTTAACCAAATATAGTTCCAATTATCCACTATCTCATCAGGCGTGGTTTCATACATCCATGTGAAGCAGCCCAGACGTGGTCTTTCAAACAGGCCCTCCTTACTTTAGTTCTGAACAGCCGAGAAAATAGCTCTTTAGGAGAGCATTTGGTTAAACATTATTCTGAACCAAATGGTGGCACATTAGCTTGGCAGCTTTCAAAGATTTTGTTCTCTTTTAAAGACTGTTACACTGACTGCTTAAGCCACTCAGTGCTTGTAGGAACTGAACAGCACAGAAATCAAAATAAGCAGTGAGCAGACTGTACCATACATATTAAAATGTTCATTGAAAATGAAAGGGAAAGAAGGTAACAGAATATTTTCAAACATGGGATATATTTTACAAATGGCTAGAGAGTAGGAATGGAAGATGATAAATGACACAGTTGTTAAATGAGTTTTGCTCCCATTTTATGATCTTTCTTGCCACTGCAGTTGTGAGACACACAGTGGTTAAGTGAATCCAGCTTCCCCATTGATTTTGCTCGTCATAAGGTCGCAAAAGTGGATCCCATGACCCCAGGACACTGCGACCATCATAAATATGAACCAGTTGCCCAGTCTGAATTTTGATCACGACATGACCAAATGGTCATAAGTGCAAAAAACCGTCAAAAGTTACTTTTTTTAAAGTTGTTGTAACTTTGAATGGTCACTAAATGAACTGCTGTAAGTCGAAGACTATATTTTCCACATGTGCAAGATTAAGGATGTGTTTCTCTACATGCATAAAACATTTTTTTTAAGGACAGGATTTGGTTGAGTAGGGTTAGGCTGTATTTAATGTATTTAACCCTTCAAGTTTGGATTGGAGAGGATCTTATCTTTGTCAGTGCGGTGGTCAGAGGTTTCCAAGAAAAAAAAGGGGATGCTACAATGGTCCTAAGTGTGAAAAACGGTCATAAGTCACTTTTTTCAGTGCCACTGTAACTTTGAATGGTCACTAAATGAATTGTTGTAAGTTGAGGACTACATGTACACGATCACTGGATAGAAATGCGATGGGCCTTTCCATGGAAGTTGTAAAAGAGCTGTGTGGAGCAGAGATGTGCTATGAGTACAAAGTCCATCATCAGTTCACTGAGCTGCTCTGAGGAGGACAATTCAGCACAAAGAAGACACCTTAAACCATGTGGCTGGGCTGGCCCAGCGAGGTCCTGCAAGGCCAAAGGAACAAATGCAATTATGTTACATAGAGAATTTTTCTGGGAGGAAAACCAAGGAGGTTTTTACTGGAGAAATATAAGAGCTCTGGGTCCGAAACTTAATATCCAATATCCATTGTTTATTATTCATATTTTAGTTATTTCTGGTTTCAGACAAATAATGACAGCCACCTGCACATACTTTATAACGCTGTGTAGATACTTTTAAGAACTGTATAACACTGCTTACTGCATCTAGTATGACAGATTTAATGTATCCTTGGCAGGAAAAACAGCTTTAAATAATTTTTGAAAGTATATATTTTTTCATACTATGGTTAACATAGCATACAGGAGGTCCTCGACTTATGACCGCAATTGAGTCCAAAATTTCTGTTGCCAAGTGAGAGGCAGTTATTAAATGAGTTTTGCCCCATTTTACGACCTTTCTTGCCACAGTTGCTAAGTGAATCACTGCAGTTGTTAAGTTTGTAAAATGGTTAAGCCAATCTGGCTTCCCCCATTGAGATTGCTTATCAGAAGGTTGCAAAAGGGGATCATGTGACCCCGGGACACTGCAACTGTCATAGATATGAGTCAGTTGCCAACTACAGAAAACAAACTTGAATTTTAATCATGCAACCCTGGGGATGCTGCAACAGTCGTAAGTGTGAAAAATGGTCATAAGTCACTTTTTTCAGTGCTGTTGTAACTTTGAGCGGTGACTAAATGAACTGTTGCAAATTGAGGACTACCTGTAGTATTCTCCAGATTGTACGAATAATTAATGCAAGGAAACATCATCTTCCTGCCCCTAATAATTCGGCAACATAATAATGTCTCTGATCCTGGAACTCACACACAACTATTGTGGTTGGGAATCACAATTTTTTGCCTCCATGCATGTGGGTACTTTAAAAAAATTATAAATGGTTAGTGGTGCAGGTACTACATTACTTTTGTATTTTTAAAAAAACATGTTCCATTTTTATAACTTCTTTTAATCATACTTTCCATAAATCTATTCAAAACAAATATTGTGCCAACAGGCTTGTAACTACTTGTTTTTTAAAAAAATTGGCACTACAATGACTGTTGTTTTCCAGTAATGAGGCCAGTTTAAGGGACATTATATGTTTTGAGAGAAAACCAGCAGTTTGTACTGGGAGTTTGTAAAACCTCTTGGAGAGATACCATCTGGATTAATGATCTGTTTGTTTTCAATATATCAAAAAGTTCTAGAACTTCCCTCCAATAACAACAATCTCAGTTAGCTATAATAATTAATGCCAGGAGTTTTAATCGAAGAAAAGGATAAAAAAATAATGTAGGAAAACCTCAGTATGGTTTGGGAAACAACTAGGCAAGTACTTCTGTAAATGTTAAAAGGCTGAGATCATACCATTAAAAAGTACAGATGATTTATTTGCAGCTGTTGTTTGAACAGAAAAACAAATATATTAGTTAAAAATGATGCACTTTTTGCTGAATGACAGAACTAAAACAGCTTTGTGTGCATCAAAGAACAACATAAGTAAAATATTTTCATAGCTACAAGATATTCAAGCAAAGAAAATAAACCAAAGGAAGAAAAATTATGACCCCCACAAAAACAAAACCTTGTAACTGTAAAATGTTGGCTGTTTGTTGTAATTTTTCTTCCTTTGGTTTGTTTGTTTGTTTGTTTATGCTTGAATATCTTGTAGCTATCACAATATGTTCTATTTTGACTAATTGTGAATCTCTTGTGGGTCAGAATGCACATTTGGATATAAACTGCAGAAAATAAATTTGAAAAGTCAAATTAAATGTATGTAAAGAAGACTTGGGGGGGGGGAGAAATCTGCATTAAAAACACAAGAAATATTGCTTCGTAGGAACTGCACAAACATCTTTCAAAAAAGACAGGTGAAGGATGAGTGACAAAATAAAAATAATGGGAGTGTATTTGAGGAGGACTAGGAAATAGCAATAGAAATGGCAAAAGCCCACAGATTTATTATGAAAACTCAGCCCGAGACATTTTTCTCCAATTTATGAAGAACAGAATAGGGCTATTGCATGTTTGCAAATACAGGGGGCAAAAGGGCTTAAACTATAAACTAGGAAAATATATTGGGATCTTGTGCCCAAAATTTTCAGCAATCGCAAAAAATTATCACAAGAAGAAGCTGAGTCAAGGATGGGCAATCTGTGCACTTCAATACCCAGAATTCCTGAGCTAGTATAACTGGCTCAGGAGTTCTGGGAGATGAAATCCATAGGTTGTGAAGTGGCCATTGTTGCCCACCCATGGGCTAACCGAAGAATGACAAGGGGGTGGAAATACCTTAATTATTCAAACAGCTTTGTCAAAGGAAGCAAGAGCAGCTGAAAACAGAAGAATGCGAGGGAGAGAAAATGGGTAAAAATCCAGAGATTCACAATTAGTCAAATAAGAAACGTGCTGGTGCAGTGGTTAGAATGCAGTAAAGGTAAAGGTTCCCCCCACACGTGCGTGCTAGTCGTTTCCGACTCTAGGGGCCGGTGCTCATCTCCGTTTCAAAGCCGAAGAGCCAGCGCTTGTCCGAGGACGTCTCCGTGGTCATGTGGCCGGCATGACTAGACGCCAAAGGCGCACGGAACGCTGTTACCTTCCCCACCATAGTGGTCCCTATTTTTCTACTTGCATTTTTACATGCTTTCGAACTGCTGGGTTGGCAGAAGCTGGGAAGCTCAGTGTCCTAACCCACTGAGCCACCGTGTCCCTTAGAATGCAGTACTGCAGGCTAATTCTGTTGACTGTCAGGAGTTTGATCCTGACTCAGTCTTCCACCTTTCCGAGGTGAATAAAATGAGAGCCCAGATTGTTGGGGGCAATATGTTAGGGGGAAACCGCTTAGAGAGGGTTGCAAAGCACTATGAAGTGGTATATAAGCCTAATTGCTATTGCTATGGCTAAATGTTGAGTCTGAATGAAAAATCAAGAAGATTGAAAACAAATAACTGCAATACAAAGAATACCATGGCATACTATCAGTATCATTCAGCTGACCAAATAAGCAGAGGACAGAAGGAATACCAATGCTTTTGAATTTTGGTACTGTGAGAGACTCCAAAGAATACTATGGAAAGCCAATTCAGTTTTCACTTGAGGCATAAGTAACTTGGTTTAAATTTTCATACTTTGCACTCATTCTGGAAAGGCTACTTCTCTGCAAGAGTATAATGTTGGGAATAGGTAGAAGGAAAGTTGAAGGTTGGAAAAAATCTAAGTGTGATTGTTAAGGGTTGACACTAAGGATGACTGTTGACTTTTCATAACAATTTGGTCTGTCAACAGACACAAGGGTTGGTACATATTGCAAAGTCTGTGGGATGGTGTGGTGATGGATGGATGGAGCTTTTTTTAAATCTAGGCTGCCAATTTCCCTACAGTGAGAGCAATTAATCAGTGGAACAACCTGCCTCCAGAAGCGGTGAATGCTCCAACACTGCAGGTTTTTAAGAAGAGACTGGACATCCATTTGTCTGAAATGGTACAGGGTTTCCTGCCTGAGCAGGGGGTTGGACTAGAAGACCTCAAAGGCCCCTTCCAGCTTTATTATATTATTATTATTGTTGTTGTTGTTATTGATCATCGCACAGCCAGCCAGATGTTCAGACTGGATTTGGCATTTTTGTCTACCTATCGAGCTTACCAAAAACCTGGGATAGGCAGATGTGGATGTTTGATGGTATTACAGATATCGTCGCAGGATGGATGCAGTTCCTTGTAAGACTGCCTTTTGGAATTGACAAATGGCAGATTTGTCAATGCCACTGATGTTCAAGTGATGCTCCAGTTGTTTTGGGATTGCATCCATGGGGCCTATTACTACCCTTGCTTGCCTTTGCCTCATCATCATTATTAATAATAATTTGTATTTATTCTGATGTTGTTATGTTTTTAAACTATTAACAATCCAGAATTATAGTGTTGACATGGGCAACCATATATTTTTAAATAAATATATAAATAAATAAGAAAGAGATACAACCATGTGCTAATATTTAACTGAATAGAATTACCAAATAATGTTTGATTATTTGTTTTCAATATCTGGGCTTGTAAGAAGCTAGTTTCAGGATGCAGCTTCCCTGCCTAATTCTCTGATTTGTTTTTTTTTAGACAGTCCTTTTCTATCTTCTAGACTGCCTACCCAATCTGGTGCTCACCAACTGAATTGCAACTTCCAGAATTTTCCACTGGTAACTAACGAGTACCGGATAGCAAAGGCTACTTAAATCAATACAGTGAAACACTGCAAGTATTTGTTCACTGTGTAGACATAACATAAATAACATAGCCTTGGTGGAGCAGTGGGCTAATGCCTCCTTAAGTAACACCAGCTGCCTGCAATTAGTGCAGGTTCGAGTCCCACCAGGCTCAAGGTTGACTCAGCCTTCCATCCTTCCGAGGTAGGTAAAATGAGGACCCAGATTGTTGGGGGCAATAAGCTGACTTTGTAATAATGCCGCTTGGGGGTGTGTGTGAAAGCCCTAACAAGCAGGCATATACATAGAATGAAGGCTATTGCTAAGCACATTGATTTGTGCTTTAAATTGTAAGCCGCCCTGAGTCTTCGGAGAAGGGCGGGATATAAATTGGATTAAAAATAAATAAATAAATAAAAATGTGGGAATTATATATGCTTTATGGCAATAATGATAAAAAACACATTATGATGTACATCAACATTTTGCTGGAATACTTTTCAAAGCAAAAGATATTAAAAAACATCCATGCTACATTAAATTCAACTTCAATTTACAAAGTGGCCAGTATTGAAACATTAGCCTCCTCAAAGAACTCAAGCAAAATGTGGTTGTGATAGCTATCACACACTGCTGCTTCCAGGCACCCCTAGAGAGCTATTCTTCTTAGGGTAATTTTGAACCTTTTTTCTGCATACAAATCCTAATAATTACTAAACTGCCTATGTGTGCTACAATACACACTAAATTCAGCAATAACAACAGCAGCAAAGTGTTCTGACCTCAACATAATATTCTTTACATGTTGTCTATGAATAAAGCAGCCTGTTTCTTTTTATTTTAACCTTTAAGATAAATGTGACTGTTTTGTGCATTTTACACAGAATACCATATGCTATTGAGCTGGCCAGCTGACCAGCATAATTCAAATTAATTTATTTAACTCATATACTTTAATGCTTGCTGAGATCTTCCAAGTAGAACACAGCATGAAATCCTCTACTTTCCGAAACATCTTAGTTTGGGAGCCTAGAAATAGTAATTTTCTATCACTTTTATATTTTATATCCCCAACCGAGATCCAATATATTCCTACTTTAGTCACTTTTCAGAAAGCAATGAGAAGATGGCTTTTCCACCAGTCCTTTGGAGATTAATATCTATGCTTACCTTTTTATCTGATAGCCAGTGGTCTCTAATTTTATTAACATTTTAAGAAAATTATTTTGAAGTTTTATGCTTTGACTGGTAATCTGTCTACAGATTATATTATCTCAGCATATGTCAGAAATATACTGTATGAAAAAATCTGGTACTTTATAACATATTTTGAACATAAGGCTAAGTTAAAAAAAAAGTGTAAAGGTCTATATAGCCTCTATAGAATTATCTAGGTGACAATATGTAGATCAAAACTGACAGACAACCCCGACAAAAAGATATAAGGATTTGTGTGTTCACAGGTAGAAGATGCTTTTACAATACTGACAGTGGAAGAATTTTTGCCAGCATTCTGCTAAAATGTCAGCCTATTTTAATCTCTAAAGCTCTGGAGCTGGCTTCAAGATGTCCAGAGATACCAAAGTATCTACTGCTTTCCTAGATGCAAAAATAAATATGTTTAGAAATTATTTTTTCATGCAATGAATCTCAAAAAAACATGCTTTTTTATTATTTAAAATTGAAAGCTAATACTACTTTCTGGTGAGATTTGGGGCAATTATTTTTGATCCCTACACATCACATAAGACCATATAATTGTCTGGAACAATTCCTGAACGACAATGGCAAAGCGAAAACAAACATAGAAATGTCAAAAACTGCATTTTGATATTGGCAGAGATGCTAAACTCCAATGTTTCAGCTTCTAAAAGTGTCAACTGCTGATGGCATTTCCTCCTAACAGGCAACAATAAAGAGCAACATTCTTAGCCATACCACCTGGAAATGCAAATTAATGTCCACTCTGTCTGACCACCCTTCCTACGCACAACAACTGTCAGGGAAAGCTATATAAACAGGGGGCAAACCTCACACTCACTAGTAGTGATGAAATTATCTAGTCGGATAATGAAACATCTGCAAATAAACAACCCAGCTTAGACAGCACTCCCGATCTCCCCCAGAAAAACTCTTTATTAAAATAAGCAAATGCACGTCCTAAAAAGGATTGTTTATTCAGTATCACGAATGGAAAGCAGTGAAGCTTTTAGACATGAAACAGGAATCAAATCTCAAGCAACTAACACCAACAGTACAAGGAAACACAATAAAAAGCTAATTCTGTGTGGAGTAGAGAACCAACATAGGGAGGTAATTCTGAAGAATTGGTTCGATTGTGTATTTAATTTCCTCCCAAAGAAAGAAAACAACACAATTCAGAATCACACAAAATGGTTCCAACTGAAGCCAAGGACTATAATCTTCTTGCCACTGTTCCAAAATGTATCCAGTTCATTTGATGCACTTATTTTCTTCATTTGAAAAAGTCTTTCTTTATATATCAAATAGAGGTTGTCAAGATTTATATGCAAAACTCCCACCCACATTCTCACTCCTTTTATACTAATAAAAGCAAATTGCTTTTGGAAAAATAAGCTAAGAAACATGATTATTAAATAAGCTCCATCGAACACAGACACAAGACTAGCCTACTTATATCTCAGAAAATCTACTCAGACATACAAGGCTAACAGTCAACAGAATTTTGTGTGCCCAATTACTTTTTTTCCTTTTTGCTTCCTTTGCACACACTGGCATACATTTTAATCCTGTTTACTGAAGATCTGCCATAATTAAGAGTGAGAAACATTTTTTTTAAAAAAAAAAAAATAACCTCAACAAAATAAGGACATCAGCCTATGGTGCAGTCATTGAAGTATAGGTCTGGAGCCTACAATACTCCTGGTTCAAAACCAATCTCAACCATGGAAGATCCTGAGAAAACTTTGTGATGTGATTCACTTTCAGGTTGTTGGATTGGGGGGAAAAAAATAGGAGGATGAAGTCTCTAGAGTTCCGGTTAAGAAAGAGGTTTTTAAATTTAATACTATAGAAAATATATTGGGTTACATCTAGAATATAAGACTTATCAGTTCAAAGAATTTAACTCCATCTCCTTCAACTAGACCCGGGGTAGGCAAACTTGGCTCTTTTATGACTCGTGGATTTCAACTCCCAGAATTCCTGAGCCAGCATGGCTCAACTTGGAAACCTCTCCCTTTTCCCTCAGCATGGCTGGCTCAGGAATTCTGGGAGTTGAAGTCCGCCAGTCATAAAAGGGCCAACGTTGCCTATCCCTGAACTAGACCAAATACTTTTGTGTATGCATACGTGTGTGTATGTGTATCCCAACCCTCTTTTATTATTTTTACACATAATTTCAAGGCGGTAAACATATCCAACACATCTCCCTCCTTCTATTTTTCCCTCAACGACTCTGTGAGGTGTTTGGTTGAGACAGAGGGACTGGCCCAAGGTCGCCCAGCTGGCTTCCATGGCTAAGGAGGGACATGAACTGCTTTCTATTCTGATGCCTTAACCACTTGACCAGATTGGCTCTCTTCTTAATAGCTACAATGGGATTGGCTGATTTGAACAACCAATTCATATAATCCTCATCCTCATTTTAGCCATTATCTATCCCTGTGGTGGTGAACCTATGGCACAGGTGCCACAGGTGGCACGCAGAGCCCTCTCTGTGGGCATGCACGCCATCACCCCAGTCCCAGGCCTTCAGCTGGCTTTTATAAAACCTTTTCACTTTAGACCTCCGCCACTGTGTATATAAAAAAAAAAAGGTTCAATCAATCAATTTCAACTTCTCGCGGGGAAAAAAAAGTTCTCACAAAGTTGGAATTGATTGATTGAACTTTTTGGTCCCACCCAGTCTGCTGTTACACCCACCCAGTCTGCGGACACACCCACCCAATGGGCCACGCTCACCCAGCACCCGATGATTCATAAGTGGGTTTTGGGTTGCAGTTTGGGCACTCAATCTCTAAAAGGTTTGCCATCATTATTATCTGCAGGATGAAGGCCTCTTCCGCATGTTTCCAACGCATACAGTCCTGAGCTTTCCTTTGCCAGTTGGCCCCACAATACTTGCTGATGTCGTTTCTCCATCTTTTTTTCGGTCTCTTTCGTGGACGCTTTGTAATCAAGCGGGATCCATTCTAGGACTGCCTTGGTCCACCTGCCATCAATTCTTCTTGCTATGTGACCAGCCCATTTCCATTTCAATTCTTTTACTCTTTTAATGATACTCTGTACTTTCATTTATTCTCTAATCCATGTGTGGGTCTTTCCGTCTTGTCTCGTGATGCTGAGCATTAACCAGTGGAACAACCTGCCTCCAGAAGCGGTGAATGCTCCAACACTGGAAGTCTTTAAGAAGAGATTGGACAGCCACTTGTCTCAAATTGCATAGGGTTTCCTGCCTGGGCAGGGGGTTGGACTAGATGATCTCCAAGGTCCCTTCCAACTTTCTTCTTCTTCTTCCTTCTTCCTTCTTAATCTTTGTGCCACTCTTAGCTTTTGTATCGACTGTGAGGTTAGTCTCCATGTTTCATTGGCAGAGGTTAGAGCAGGTAGCACACACTATTTGAAAACCTTTCTCTTTAGGCCTAGGGAGTGGTTGTTCTTGAAAATTATGCTCAACTTGCATATTGTAGAATTGCACAAATCCTTCAAAAGAAGTTCTATGGGATGCATAAGATTATGTGGGAAGTATTCCTTCTCGAATATCCAGTTATTGGACCATCCCAAAATGGGTCTCTTTATATACAGTACATAGTATATATTTCACTATCTATATTAAAAGACTTGAATTATTTTAACCAGACAAAAAAGCAGGTCTAAATTATCTTGAAGAACTACTAGTTGCATCCCACATTCATCTACTTCCCACACTATTCATCCAAAGTCAAAAGAAAAAAAACTCCCTTTGCTACCCTCTAAATAGTAGTATTTAGCAAGAGAATTTTAGTTTTGTTATTTAGCCATTAAAGAATTGAGGCCCTTGAACTATAGTGCTGGAGAACACTCCGAGTCCCTTGGACTGCAAGGCATTCAAGGCGTGAGCTTAAAGGGATTCCAGAAGATGGTAGAGGACAGGAAGGCCTGGAGGAATGTTGTCCATGGGGTTGCGATGGGTCGGACATGACTTTGCAGCTAACAACAACAATTTAGCCATTACAGTCTCTTCATTCTGAATTGAGTGTCTTCCTTGAACTTTTAATTTTGGTACAGTACTACAAAGAATCTCAAATTAAATGTCAGTTTTTATAATTTTTTTAAAATAAATTTTTCTTCCCCAGCTTATAGCTATACCACTTCCCTAAAACGTAAAGGTAAAGTTCCCCCACACATGCGTGCTAGTCGTTTCCGACTCTAGGGGGCTGGTGCTCATGTCTGTTTCAAAGCCGAAGAGCCAGCGCTTGTCCGAGGACATCTCCGTGGTCATGTGGCCGGCATGACTACATGCCAAAGGCGCATGGAACGCTGTTACCTTCCCACCGAAGTGGTCCCTATTTTTCTACTTGTATTTTTACGTGCTTTCAAACTGCTAGGTTGGCAGAAGCTGGGACAAGTAACAGGCGCTCACTCTGTTACGCGGCACTCGGGATTCGACCCACCAAACTGCTGACCTTCTGATCGACAAGCTCAGCATCCTAGCCCACTGAGCCACCACGTCCCTTACCACTTCCCTAAATGGACCTAAAGGTCAATTCAGCTATTTCAGTTATTTCCATCAATTAGATTTTCCCCTGAATCATCCAGTTTTATGAGTCTTTCTCTCTTTCTAAAAATTAACCCTCAGTATTTTCAGTAATTGCAATATTTTGCAATAAGTAAATTGTCTTGCTTGGATGGAACAGAGGCATATAATCCCATCTCTGTAGATGAACAAAGTTAAGCATTTGAGATGAATTTAAGTCTTAACCCTCATTACTAGTAATCTAGATCAAAGCATTTATAGCTAATTCTGTAAATATCTTTTAAAAAGTACTTGTGATCAAAATCATTAATATTAACAATGCCTATTACTTTAACAGGCATTGTCAGATTGGTAGTAGGAAAAGATCTACATGCGGTAAACTGTAAGCATCTTCTCCCATTATCACCATTTTTAAAAACCCACATTTTAGAAAGTTTTAAACAGCTAACAACCATCAAAGTGAACGAGGATTTTAAAGTTTCTCACTAGCATTTCATGCTAATGCGAAATTAAGCCTGCATATTTATTTATCTCACTTCCAGATTTCTTTGTAGTACTCAATAGATCCCCACAAACAACCCAAATTATGCTAGATTTTTTCTGCAGAGGACCCCACTGCCAAATCAAGTCCAATATAGAGGATACAAGTCCAGGAATTTTTTTTTTTAAAGGAACCATTTCTGAAAACCACTCACATCAAATCATATTTGCACAGAGGAAGCCGACGTTCTTGGACAATCCAGCATACGCCGATATAGATTTGAAATACTAATACTATTGCTCAATGATACTACACCAAGGAGAAACATGCTGGCTACTAAAGATGTATCTCACTGAAATCAAATCGTGGCACATCAGATTACAATTTGAGCAGGCATGTGACTTGAAAACAGGAATAATGTTTTGAAAACACAGTCATCTAAATCAGGGCTTTTCAACCTTTTCACAGATTGTACCATTTTTAGGACATGACAATATTTGAGTACCACCAGTGCTTAGCAAGGTGTCAAAAACTTGATGACTTAAAAAAAAAGTGGGGGGGATTTTGAGTTTTACTGATTAATTTATTGTTATAGAAATGGCTAGTTTATAATTATGGAAAAATAAAAAGTTGAGGTTCAATGTTAATGCTTCCTTCTACTGCAAGAGAGGTAGTCTGTTCTTTTTCCCTTCTCCCCTCACTTCCCCCCCCCTTTCCTCCACACTGTGTCCTACTATTCGCTTTTGTATGTTTGTATTTTATTCTATAATCTAATAAAATATTACAAACTGTAGAAAAAAAGGAAAAAAGTACCAGTTTTAATTTCTTTAGTGGCTGTTCCTTTGCTGAATCACTTTCCCTATGCACTGACAAATGTATGATAAATTTATCCATGTTTATTAATATGCACCACTACCAACTAGCCTAGGTATCTTCAAACTTGGCACTTTAAAGACTTGTGGACTTCAGCTCCCAGAATTCCTCGGTCCTCATGGCTGGTTGAGGAATTCGGGGAGTTGAAGTCCACAGGTTTAAAGTTGCTAAGTTTGTAGACCCCTGAGCTAGCTGGTCAGCCCTTCTTCCTGTCTCCCTTCTGAGTTCTTCCCACAGTGTAGTAAGAATGCACACACACACCCCTCCAATCCCTTCCCTGTACCCTTAAAGACACAGGAATCAAATGCAAAGCAAGAAAGGCTCACAAAATAAAGAAACACATAAACTCTGATGTTTTTTTCTCTCTCTCTTCATAAATTTAATAAATTCAATTCAAATTCAATTCAATTCTTTAAGCTGCCTCAGGGGTGTCACCTGTCAGAATGTTGCAATCGGAGACTGAAAGCTCCAGCAATTGTGAAAAGCTTTAGCAAGCCTGTTTAAATGAGCCTTGGTGGAGAAGTGGGCTAATGCCTCCTTAAGTAACACCAGCTGCCTGCAATTAGTGCAGGTTCGAGTCCCACCAGGCTCAAGGTTGACTCAGCCTTCCATCCTTCCCAGGTAGGTAAAATGAGGACCCAGATTGTTGGGGGCAATTAAGCTGACTTTGTAATAATGCCGCTTGGGGGTGTGTGTGAAAGCCCTAATAAGCAGGCATATACATAGAATGAAGGCTACTGCTAAGCTTGTAAGCCGCCCTGAGTCTTCGGAGAAGGGTGGGATATAAATGGAATAAAAATAAAATAAAATAAATAAAATACCTTCAAAGAAAACTTTCTAAAAGCCATAGACCAGGGGTAGGCAACCTTGGCTCTTTTATGATTGGTGGACTTCAATTCCCAGAATTCCTGAATCAGCATGGCTGGTTCAAGAATTCTGGGTATTGAAGTTCACAAGTCATAAAAGAGCCAAGGTTGCCTACCTCTGTCATAGACAGACTCAATTAAAGGGGGTAAAACTAATTACATTTGTTTGAAGGGATTAAACGTTTCCCTGTTGTCTTTCCCCCCCCTTTCCTGTCCAAATCACCTCCTTTTACAGCCTCTCCTCTCTTTCCCCCACCCTTTTTCTTCACCTCCAGCTCTGAGCTGCTTCTGGAAGCGCCAATCAGCTGGAGCCTGACTGCTCCTGGGGCTTCTGCCAAGCTCAGACAGTTCTACAACTGCAGCTGCCTCTCCCTCAGACTTGGGGGTCCCTTCAGCACATTCCCCTCTCCCCCCCTACACTTCTCTAGGACGGTCGCGTACCACCTCCTGCCATATGGCAAAGTACCCCAGGTAGTACGCATACCACAGGTTGAAAAGCCCTGATCTAAATATCCCAAACTAATTTGTTTTCCCAGCAAAGGGCTCACAACACTGGTATTCTTCTACTTCCTTGCTGCTGCATCCACTTTCACTAACAATAAGCTCTGTGCGCTGTTTTACTTGACTGCAATATAATATTGTTAAAGTAAATACCTTCTGAAGATCAGAATGTGACCCAGAATTCATACCTTCAGGTGATACTATCATATTTGTTTTCCATTTATAAAGATAATAAAGGTGGGATATATATAGCCCAATTTTAACCTTTCTCTACAAGATATCCTATCTATAAGTTTTTAACAGAGTTCAATTATTTCCAGGTGTTAATTCCAGCAATAGAGCTGAGCAAGCATTGTGGCAATCACTTATATTTATGTGGTCCCAATTCGACCCATCAGTTTTCTACAGAGGCAATTTGGCCAGCCAAGCAAAGTTTATGGAATACAACAATATTCATAAGCAACTAGTGAAAACATTTTTAAACAGTTAAACCATCAGTAAACCACACAGTGGTGCTTAAAATCTTGTGAACTCTTTTGAATGCTCAACATTTCTGTATGAATATGATCTAAAATGCATTCTGTTTTCCACACAATTCCTAAAAATAGATAGAGAAGACAATGAAATAAATGAGTCAAAAATATTTTATGTGTTCTTTTATTTATTGAGGAAAATTTTCTAAAGCTACATATTTGTGTGGGGCAAATGTCTTCGCTTTGGGTAACTGTTCCCCTTGGGCAGTTGTAGGTTGCATTAACAGAGGGATAGAATCAAGATTGCGTGAAGTGTTAATACCACTTTACAAAGACTTGGTAAGGCCACATTTGGAATGCTGCATCCAGTTTTAGTCACCACGATGTAAAAAAGATGTTGAGACTCTAGAAAGAGGGCAGAGAAGAGCAACAAAGATGATTAAGGGGACTGGAGGCTAAAACATATAAGGAAGAGTTACTGGAATTGGGTATGTCTAGTTTAACGAAGAGATGGATGAGGGGGGACATGATATCAGAGTTCCAGTATCTCAGGGGCTGCCCCAAAGAAGAGGGAGTCAAGCTATTCTCCAAAGCACCTGAAGGCAGGACAAGAAGCAACGGATGAAAACTAATCAAGGAGAGAAGCAACCTAGAACTAAGGAGAAATTCCCTGACAGTCAGAACAATTAATCAGTGGAACGACCTGCCTCCAGAAGTGGTGAATGCTCCAACACTGGAAGTTTTAAGAAGAGACTGGACCACCACTTGTCCAACAGGGTCTCCTGTTAATCAGAGGATTGGACTAGAAAGACTTCTAGCTTTCTAATTCTGTTAAGTCATAGTTGCAACTAAAAGTTTCTGATAATTGTTAATCAGTCCTGCATATAAATTTGGAGGATTTATTTACTTACACACACACACATCCCATCATTATTAACTTTACAAATAACTCAAAGTGGTGAACATACTCCAACATACTTTCCTCCTATTTTCCGCACAACAACAACACAATTTTAGCCATTCTTTACAGAACAGTTTTAACTCAGGCATGTTTTATTTATTTAATTGGGTTCTCTTTCATTTAGTTTTAGGGCAGATCACATTTTAAGTCGTATTTATGAATATTAAAAAGGTTTTCAAACTTCTGAGCATCGTTGTACCATCATTTCCTCAAGAAAAAAAAATGAAGAAAAGATCGGTGTTAACTGAGCAGATTCTGTCAATAAGCATTCCTTCCATGGATTTTAGGTCAGAGAAAACAATTAAAGAATTAGAATGAAAGATACAAAGAACTTGAGGTCACTTTCTGTTCGCTCAAGGAAAAATGAAACCTTTGAAAAGGCACCACCCATGATGTAAAACTGAACGTAAAAGAATCTGATGGTATCTGAAAAAAAAAAAGAAACAATAACACAGTCTAAAGTTGTATAGAGATTTTTCAATCTATACAAAGGAGCCTTTTTCCTTTTCAGAGCACTGCTTTGCAGGTATTTATTCACAAGCCACTTTGTTCTGCAACCTCAGATTAATACAAGATAGTATCCACTGTATTTGTGCTCTATATCACGTGCTGAAGTCTGGTACAATTGCATGAATGGAAAGAATTCTCAAAATTGTGTGTGCTTTTGTGGAGTGTGTGTAGGAATATTTCCTAGCTGCAATTCTGGGATAAATCATACAGACCATTGAAACATTTTTTGGGGAGGCGGGGGGGGGGAGGTTGCGAGGGAAGCTGCTACATTCATGTCCATGTGGCAATCTAGTACATGTTAAAATTTAACCTGCCATCCGCAAGTATCAAGCCAACATCTCACATGATTAACATGGAGAAACTACAGTAGAAGGCAGTCGTGAATTTTCTGCTTGCAAATGCCTTCTCCCCGCTCCAGGTCAAAATCCCTCTCCAAATATTACACAGCTAGTTTTACAACTTGGAAGAGTTTCTCATAAGTATGGATTGCAATACCAATAAACTGGAAAAGGCATTAATTCAGCTGCATAGGGAAATCATGTTCAATTTTTGATCGAAAAGTCAACATCCTATTAAGGGCAAAATGATACTAGGTATCTAAGCGAGACTTTTGCAATGTCAAGGGAAAAAGATCTAATGCAAATTGGGTAGAATCAGACTTCTCTCTTTAGTGGGGTTTGTGTGTATCTGTGTGTGTGTGTGTGTGTGTGTATGTGTGTGTGTGTGTGTGTGTTTAGGTAGATAGGTAAGTAGGCAGACATTTAATATATTAATTAAACAACTATGGACATGCTACTCTGAAAATGCCTGATTTCTTCTGGTCTAACAAAGCTAACCAGAGTTAGGATTGGTTAGCACTTGGATGGGAGACCACCTGGGAATACTGCATGCCAGAGATCCCCAACCTCTGGGCTATGGCCCACTAGTCAGCCATGAGGGGTTTGCAACTTGGCCGTGGAAACAGACGGCGAGTGTGAGCATGTGCATCCTCATTTGCATAAGCAACGGTGCGCAGTCCATTTGCAGGAGCGCAAGTGGAGCTGCGCAAATGTTTGCACCACCCCCTGCTGGTGTGCAAAGCTGGAAACTTTGTGGAACTCTGCTCCTCTATGCTTTAGGCCGAGAGAGCCAGTTTGGTAAAATGGTTAAAGGCACCAGGCTAGAAACCAGGAGATTGTGAGTTCCAGTCCTGCCTTGGGCACAGAGCCAGTTAAGTGACTTTGGCCCAATCACTTTCTCTCAGCCCTAGGAAGAAGGCAATGACAAACCATTTCCAAAAATCCTTGCTAAGAAAACCACAAAGACATGTCTCTGAGAATCAGGCATGAATGAATGGAAGAAAAAAAATATTAGCCACACATTTAAAAGCTCTAAAATGCAGCGTGTATATTTAGAAACCAAGCTTTGGTATCAAGATGGTTACGGCTATATTGTGAATATAATAAATAAAGTACCTTGTGGCAACACACCGAACCTTCACAATGTTCAAACATCTTCAGCATATGGAAAACAGATCAGGTAGAACATACAGATCTTATCGCTTTGAATCAGTAACCACACAACAGTTTCACAAATCATGACCAATGTGGGAGGGCACTCCCTAAAGTGTTGCCACTGAATTAAACACAATGTGATAGACAATCACATTTTTAAGCCTACGCCTTCATCACCAATCATGCTAAATGTAAAATAAGGTAATTATAACACTTCCACAATTATTTAAGTAGCAAGTATATTCACTGATATTATGATTACTGTTATATTATCTAAAAACTTAAAATACTTGGAATTCCTACTATTCTATACAACAAAAGTAAGCAATCCCACAGACTATGTGTTATTGCACAACCTGTTAAGATCACATATAAATGTATACAAAGCACTGTGATTTATGAGTATTTCTACAATAATCAGAACAAAAGCCTTGGGCTTTAATTAAGTAGAATTGTCTGTTTCCATTATCTTCCTGGAGAAGACCTACTTCTGAAGATATCAGATTTTTGCTATTATGCCATCAGATTTAGGCTGAGATTAAAACTCACTGTTTTCACATAATATCCTGCCTACGTGCTTAAGAGTGGTATCTTGCTTTGAAACTCACTGAAGTTGGTACTCAACAGATTCTGACACGAAATTTTGTCCCAGGACTCACTGTTTGTTTGGTAATCAATGCATAAGCTGGAACTTGTTGACTGCTTTGTGACTCATACATAAATCCTTATGGGAAAATTTTATTTGGTACTCATTGCACCACATGGAACCAATTAATGATGAATACCAAGGTACCACTGTATTTATACAAAGCTCACCTTCAGAACACAGATTTTACAAAGTAAGGGACACTGAGATTTTTCAGATTGTCTGAGTAATTTGAATTTTTGCTGCCGGACATACAGTTCTTATCTTGAAACTCAGCATAATGCTTTGGGATCCTGCGCTTGTGCTAAAATGAACTAAAATAGCTGCATCTGACAAAGGTATCAAATGTGCTTTGGTAGAGAATTGTTTGTCAATGTGTCCAAACTCAACCAACATGTAATTAGCTCCAACTAAAACATTTTTCACATGAGGCATACTTTGAACAACTAGATTTATTTTGGAAAATGGATAATTTTTGGCTTTAGGTTTAAGTCCCTTTCAGACTGAGAGAAATATATGTAATTATTAAGCCACTGATATTTTATTAGAAACATTATTGGATGCATGCGCTTCCTTTCCTACTTAAGAATAATTTAATAATTTAATGATTACTATAGTGATAGCATTTCTGTAGGCAAATAACATGCATAAGATGATATACAGGTAATGCTCAACTTACAGCCACAATTGAGCCCAAAACGTATGTTGCTAAGTGAGACCTTTGTTAGGTGAGTTTTGCCCATTTTGTGACTTTTCTTGCCACATTTGTTAAGTGAATCACTGCAGTTAAGTTAGTAACACAGTTAAGTGAACCTGGCTTCCCCACTGACTTTGCTCGTCAGAAGGCTGCAACAAGTTATGCAACCTTAATCAATATGAACCAGTTAAGCACCCGAATGTAAATCACATGACCCTGGGGATGCTACAACAGTTGTTAAGTGTGAAAAATGGTCATAAGTTACTTTTTTTAGTGCCATTGTAACTTTGAATGGTCACTAAATGAACTATTGTAAGTCAAGGACTACTTGTACATGCAATTTCAGTGTAGTTTCCCCTCCACATGTACAAAGACTGACTTATCAATATGATTAAGATATGTTTGGTTGTCTTTATGCTCACGAAGCCCATTTATTGTGGTTCCTTAAATAAATTCAATTCAGTTCCTATGGGACAATTTGCCATTGCATTAAGGAACAACTCCTTCTATTAGGGATGAGAGCAGCACAGATAGCTAAAAGCGTAGCTAATGTCAAGAGTATTTTAGGTATTAATTTCTCAAAAAGAAGCGGAAATACTAATTCGGAATTCAAGTGGCAGGGAACAGAACACTAAGCAAGAACACCAATAGTTTAGCAACTTTTATGTATAGCCCAAGTAGCCACAATTCACCAAGAAACTTGAACATTATTATTGGAAATAATAAAGAACAGAGACTAATATTTTAAAGAACTGTTGTAGTCATTTCATGCAATATAATAAACTTTACATCTTATGATGTAAAGGTTCAGTGAAACACATGTTGCTTAGTACTGTAAATTAAAAGGGTCTTTTATTATTTATTTGTATCCCATGCATATTTACTTCTCTTCTGTCATGTTCTCATGATACACAAAATAAATATTTTTTAAATAACTCATAGTAGCAAATGTACCTAATACTTTCCTATTTTACCTAAAACAACCCTGTGAGATGAATTGGGCTGACAGGCAGTGATTTACCCAGTCACCCAGAAATTGTTCATACCTAAGATAGGACTAAGGGACGCGGTGGCTCAATAGGTTAGGACGCTGAGCTTGTCGATCAGATGGTCGGCAGTTTGGCGGGTCGAATCCCGAGTGCCGCGTAACAGAGTGAGCGCCTGTTACTCGTCCCAGCTTCTGCCAACCTAGCAGTTCGAAAGCACGTAAAAATGCAAGTAGGAAAATAGGGACCACTACGGTGGGAAGGTAACAGCGTTCCGTGCGCCTTTGGCATCTAGTCATGCCGGCCACATGACCACGGAGACGTCCTCGGACAAGCGCTGGCTCTTCGGCTATGAAACGGAGATGAGCACCGGCCCCTAGTCGGAAACGACTAGCACGCACGTGCGGGGGAACCTTTACCTTTACGATAGGACTAGAACTCACTGTGTCCTGGTGATCAGCACAAAGTCCCCCAGTTGGCTTTCATGCCTAAAAAGGTAAAGGTTCCCCTGCACATACGTGCTAGTCGTTTCCAACTCTAGGAGCCCCTGCTCATCTCCATTTCAAAGCCGAAGAGCCAGCGCTTGTCCGAGGACGTCTCCGTGGTCATGTGGTCGGCATGCCTAAGGCGGGACTAAAACTCACCATCTCCTGGTTTTAGCCTGGTGCCTTAAATCACTAGACCAAACTAGCTGTACCTCTGAGTTAAACTCAACTCTTGGTGACTTTAGAAATATATTCTAAAGGGCTTTCCATTACCTTTTTCTGGGATTTTAAAAATATTTCAATCTATCCTGCAATCCTAGAATTTTCTGTTGGTCTTCTACCCAAGTATTAAAGTGGCTCAACCTTGCTCATGCCCTAACCTTATGTCCACGAGTTTCTATCATGTTTAATATTAGTGGATTTCCTTCTTCATTCATAAACACAGTTTCAATGTACCCACATTGCAATCTTTTAGCTTCAAGCTCTTATACCATTTTTTAGTGAAGTCTGTTGTTTATGTCTTTTACATTTGTTAATTTTCTTCCATTTTGTTTATTTTTTATGTGTTTTTGCATCCTATTAGGATAATCCCTTTGAACTGAAAGCCACATTAAAAATGTTAACATAACACGTTCAGCTTAGTTCCAACCCATATTGCAAGCATAGCAAACAATTCCATATAAATAGACTATATCTAATCTATAAACTAATGGTTACTCATGCAATTGAACTTAGCT
>JAKJMR010017835.1:368026-384217 GCA_024449315.1 Daboia siamensis
CCCCCCCCCCCCCCCCCCCCGCCGCGTACAGCACATGCCAGCTCTGGTAAGCTGAAGAAAGCAAGATGAATAATCCATTTTGCTGGCATATGTCATCACATTCTTAAAACGATATCATTACTACTACAGCACTGTAACCAGTTATAAATCTAGGAATTCTATATGATATATAGAATATTGAGGGCAGGGTAATGGTGGGAGTATCTGATACTTATTATGGTAATCCATTCTGGGCTGGAGATTAATAAACCAGTCTTTCTCAATCTTGCTAATGTTAAGATGTCTGGAGCAATTCCTAAGATTCTCCAGCCAGCATGATTTGGATATCTTAAGAGCCATGGTGGCGCAGTCACTGGAATGCAGTACTGCAGGCTCACTCTGCTCACTGCCAGTTCAATCCCAACCAGTTCAAGGCTCACTCTGCTCACTGCCAGTTCAATCCCAACCAGTTCAAGGTTGACTTAGCTTTCCATCCTTCCGAGGTTGGTAAAACGAGAATCCAGATTGTTGGGGGTGATATGCTGACTCTGTAAACCGCTCAGAGAGGGCGGTAAAGCAGGGGTCCTCAACTCCCAGTCCGTGGACTAGTACTGGGCCGCAGCATGCCAGCAACTGGTCCACACAAACAAGCAAAGCCCCATCCATGGGATGCAGGCAGCACACAAAACCACGCCCCCTCCAGTCCATGGAAAAACCTCTCTCCACATGACCTGTCCCTGGTGCCCAAAAGGTTGGAGACCTCTGGTGTAAAACACTATGAAGTGCTTTATAAGTGCTATTGCTATTAAAGTTGCCATGGTTGAGAAATATTAGAAGAGACTGTTGATCAATGACCCATGTGCAAGCAGATATCTTTTAGGGGTCCTTGGTGCTCTCTGAGCTTGGTTGTTTTCTTGCAGACATTTCATTACCCAAATTAGATAACATCATTAGCACCAATTATGTTACCTACTTTGGTTAACGAAACATCTGCAAGAAAGGAGACCACCAAGGACCTCTCATTTCAATCCTGTGTTACAAATATTTTCCTCTATCAGATGTCTTTTAATTCTCCATTATTAAAAATAGAATACATGGTAGATTTTCAAAACCTCCCGAAGGCAGGTCAATGCTTATTCCAATATGAATAAGTACTGCTCAAGGACAGAATCTTATTAAAGTACTTATTTGCTCTTCACTAAGTTTCAAATGCTTGCAAATTCCCAATTCTGAAATCCTGATGCTGTGTGATATCCTTCTAACATGGAAGTTAACCATTCTGTATTCATTTACAATGGGAACAGGACTTGTGGCAGGCTTCCCTTTGAAAAATTGTCACCATTCAGAACTACCATGCACAAAATCTCAAGGCTACAAATATGTACTGCCGCAGTGAATCACAAGTAGAGTATTACCACCTTCCCAAAATACTGTCTTTATTCAGTTCTTCATTAGAGATGAAGAAAGAGAATGTTAATATCCATTAATGTTCAACTAACTGTAAGCATACAAATTATTTAACCCAATGGAGGAGCCATTTCTACAGAGCGGATCTTATTGTTTATTTATATTTTGTATTTCTAAACCGCCCATCTTCCTCAAAGAAGGGCTGATTCCCCATGCTTTTAAAGAATGTGTAACCTCGGAGATAACTCCTTTGAGATTTTCTGTGTCAAGGAAAATGCAGTATGGTTCCCTTATCAGACATGAGATGACAAGATGATAATTCAGGTTATATGTAGGTTTTCTGTGGATATGGCTTGAGAACTGGGTGTCAAGATTAAAAAAATACGTCATTGCTACCTATGAATACAAATTACCACTTCTGACCGAATCTGTACTACAGGTAGTCCATGAACTTACCACAATTGAGCCCAACATTTCTATTGCTAGGCAAGATAGTTAACTGAGATTTGCCCCATTTTACAATCTTTCTTGCCACCATTGTTAAGAGAATCACTGCAGTTGTAACACAGTTATCTGCTTCCCCATTCACTTTGCTGGCCAGAAGAATGCAAAAGGTGATCATATGACCCCAGGATATTGCAACTGTCGTAAACGTGAGTCAATTGCCAAACGTCTGAATTTTGATCACCTGACCATGGGGATGCTGCAATGCTCCTTAGATGCGAAAAATGGTCATAAGTCACTTTCCTCAGTGCTGTTGTAGCTTCAAAAGGTCACTAAAAGAACAGTTAAGGTAAGGACTTACCTGTATAGCATTTACTATCAGTTTTTGCTTCTGGTGACAATCTCTACCTCTTGATCTTGTCAGGAGTGTTTTTCCGCACAAAAGTCTCACAGAGGCCTTTTCCCTCTACAAAGGACATGGAGATGGCTCCGCAATTGTTTTTATTGCGTATTGTCACTGATACTACTGTTGTGGACACTAAGTTGATGTTGAATTTAATTACGGCAGCAAGACTTTTAGTAGGGCAATACTGGAAGAAGGAAGAACTGCCGACTATAGAAGAATGGATTCTAAAGGTTTCTAACCTGGCGGAAATGGCAAAGAATTCAGCGTATCTGAAAGACCATTCGCAACAGAGATATATCGTGGAGTGGAAAAAATGGATTGATTATATCCAGAATAAATATGGGACGAAAAAGTTTCATTTAGCATTTGAATAAGTATTGATGGGATATATATATTGCTTGTAGTCATATTATATGAGTTAAAGTGCGATAGATTTAATAACCTATTGTTGTTTGCTTAGGGTAGAATATGTTTGTTTTTACTTTTATACCTTGTATTTAGCTCTGGGAAGTCAGGGAGGAGGGAAGGGGAGGGAGGGAAGGTTGGGGTGGGTTGGGGGGGTGGGTTGGAAAGGATTTTGTTTTGTTAAAGATAAAATGTACTGAAAAACTTTTCAATAATAAAAAAAAAGGACATGGAGATGGGTACAGTTCATCGATACCCATAAAAATGTTAAGGGAAAAATAAGAGGGAATAAGGGGGAAAAAGTGCTTATTTTCTAAAATAAAAGGCGCAGGTAGCTGGGAAGAGCAAACCAAGTCTTATGTCTTGTAAAATCATTACTTTATATGCTGCTGTGTGATGCATTATTTAATGGAGAAACTATTAGAGAAACCAGTGTTCAAGAGGAAAAACTGCATACCCAACTAAAGTAAGAGATCCGAGTTCATTCTTTTCAAGAGAATAGTTAGCAAGTTATCATCTTAAAAACATTTTGCCTAGAGATTTCTGTCCTGAAGAATGACCTGGGACTGCTCACCCATATTGCTTCTGCTTCATTCAAAAAATAAAATAAAAAAGAGTATCTAGATAAAGAAAATAGACTTTTATCCTTCAGATTAAAGCTCCTGAAGTTTAACTTTTTCCTGCCTGGATGTATAGGAGGCTAAGCCTTGCTGCGGGCGGCAAACGACCTCTCTTTCAAGCTATGTTGGCATTAGCCTTTGTTCTCCTCAGACACAAAATAAAAGGAAATTACACTGTGTAGCCTCTAGTCATATGCACCCATTTAACTACATTGTAGCACAAGGAAAACACTATCTAGGAGACTGAAAGGAAAACAGGTAATCAATAGGGCCAGGAAATCTAGAGGCATCTCTTTCTGGGCCTATATTATATCCTGCTGCTGTGTACACAGTAATCTGGAAGTATTTCTCAGTACCATTTAATCCATTTCACACCCTTTTAAGCGGCATAATTAGATGAAAGAGTTGTCTGGAAAATGCAAAAGACACGTTCCCCTGAAGCAAGCCAAACACTATGGCAAAGATGCAAAAATGAGATAAAGAGCACTCTTACATTCATTAAGATTTAAACAGGTTAACTTAGGATGGCAGTTGGGACCGTAATTTCCATCACTAAGTGATGCGGTCATAAAGTGGCAATTCCTGCAGTCCCAACTGCCAATGTTAACTGAATCCCAAGATTGTTAGGCGAGGCAGCTCCCCTGCAGTTGCAAGAAAAAGTATGTGTACCCTTTGGGATTACGTGGAGTTTTGCATGAATTGGCCATAAAATGCACTCTAAATGTCATGTAAGTCACAACAATAGAAAAACACAGTTTGCTTAAAATAATACTACACAAACATTAGCTGTTGTCATGTTTTAATTGAACATAAGATGGAAACATTCACAGTGCAGGGTGGAAAAAGTATGTGAACTTTTGGACTTAATAACTGGGGACTTCCGGGTGGCAAGGCGCCGCCGCCGACAGCTGATTTTAGCTTGTCAGCTTCGCGGCTTTGTAGAACCGCCGAAAACAGCGCCGATCAGCTGTTTCGGCGGTTCGGAAGCCCCCTCCTCGGGAGAAGAGGAGGGGGTGAGTATCCAAGTAGGGGAGGGGCTCTCTGGGGCCGCCAGGACTTAAAGTTCTGGCGGCTGGAAGATTGAGCCCCCCCCGAAGCTTGGATTTCTCCGGGCTGCGCAGCGTGTCTGCTCCGTTTTTCCGGGAGCAGAACAAGGCGAACGCAACCATCCCTGCCTACAAGAATGGACTTTGGAAGATTATGAATGCAGGCAGAGCGATGCAAGAGATTAAGGAGTAAGTGAACTTTTGAACTTTGGCTCAATCCACATAGAAGATCTAGAAAGTGAAAGTGCGTAGTTGCAAAAGAGGGAAAAGATGGCGGCTAAATCTTCTTCTAAACTTTCTAAAACTACGGGGGCTTCCCCTCTGCCGCAATCTTCAGCGCAAGTGTTAGCACCTCCTGCACCTTTACCTTCGCCTGTCTTAACAGTAAAAGTTTTGGAAGATGCTTTGGAAAAACACTCACAGCATTTGGCTGTGATGATAGATGAGAAGATGGATGAGAAGCTGACAGAAAAGTTTTCAGTAATAAGGGAGGAAATCTTGCATGTATTTCAAGGCATGGCGACATGTATTGAGCGCCTTGACGAAAGAGTGGAGGACCTTACTCAAAATAATATTAAATTGGATGTAAAGATATTAGAGACTGAAAATGTGGTGGATAAAATTGATTATGACCTGACATTGCTACAATATCATGAAATGGAGTTTGCTGTGAGGATAAGGGGCCTTAAGGAGAATTTAAAGGAAGATTTGAAAAAGTTGGTTTCTGTTGCTCTCGAAGACGTGCTGGGAAGGCCAGCTGAAGAAATTGCAGAAGATATAGACAAAATTTTCCGTGTTAACTCCTGGATTGCGAGACAAAGGAAATTACCAAGAGATGTGGTTGTTTATTTTACAAAGAGAGCAATCAGGAATGAAGTTATTCAAGTTTCTTATAATACAAAGCTTGTGATTGCAGACCAAGAAGTTTTGGTTTTGAAAGAGATCCCTCCAAAAATTCTAAGGAAACGAAAGGAATTTGCATTTCTGGCACAGGAGCTTAAGCGACGTGATGTCAGGTTTAGATGGGAGGTTCCAGTGGGTATGGTGGTAATGTTTGAAGATACCAGATACCGTCTTGCTACAGTCCTGCAGGCACGTGATTTCTATAGCAATGTTTTAAAAGCAATCCCCATACCACTTCTGGAGCCAACAAAGGAGGGAAAGTCATATGATGCTGAAGGAACACAAATAGAAGAGACTGCAGCAGGTGTGATTCAAATTTCAACATTAGAGGAAGCAAAGGATCAGAGGGTAACTCGAGCTGCTTCGAGACGAGCCAGACGTGAGCAAGACCTAGACCAGCAGATTGTTGTGGAACTTCCAAAATGTACCTATAGCCAAGCTGTGGGAGGAGCGCGACCTAAAAATGTAAAAGGGATTTTGGATGATGCGCTTCAAAAGCTTCGGGTTGCCAGAAATGGTGACTAAGTTTTTAACTTGGAACGTTAATGGATTAAATTCACCACAAAAGAGAAAGAAAATTTTTCAATATTTAAAGCAATTTAAGACTGACGTTATTTGTTTACAAGAAACACATATTAGAGTTATGGACCAAAAGTATTTATCAAATTCAAGATTAGGTACACAATTTATTGCGTCTGCAGTTAACAAGAAAAATGGAGTGGTTATTTATGTCAAGAATACAATTACGGCAGAATTAATTGAAGCTGATCAACAAGGAAGATATGTTATTGTGGACTTGTTATTAGAAGGTAAAAGAATTCTTCTGGTTGGATTATATGCACCTAATCAACAGCAAGCTGACTTTTATAGTTTATTACACAGCAGGATTACCCAATTGGATTACAAATCTTTTATTTTTATGGGAGACTGGAATGGTGTTTTGGACGTGCAAATGGATAAGAGTGGATCCTACAGAAGTACCCCAAGTCATGCTAAATTGCCTAAATCTTTTTTTGAGATGATGGTCGATATGGAATTACGTGATGTTTGGAGGGAGAGAAATTTACAAGAAAGAGACTATACTTTTTTTTCTGATAGACACCAATCTTTTTCCAGGATTGATTTTATATTATTGTCTAATGATCTTTTTTTTAGAACCAAGAGGATAAAGATTTGTTCAAAGACTATGTCTGATCACAGTCCAGTTTGGTTGGAGATTGGAAACGACATTAGAGAACGACGTTCCTGGCGTTTAAATGAGAATCTGTTCAGAAATCAGAAAAATGTGGAAGAGTGTAAGAAACAGATGAAGGTTTTTTTTGAAATGAATATGCATAAGGGTACTTCTATGGAAATGGTATGGGATGCTAGTAAGGCATATATGAGAGGAGTGTTGATATATCTTAATAACAAATATAGACGCAATTTGGAATTTAGGAGGAAAGAATTAGAGACAGAGATTAAAGAAAAAGAAAAGGCTTTAATTTTGAACCCATCGGATGTGAAGATTAAAGAGACTATTAAGTTATTAAGAGGACAATTTGATAAGTTAATGGCTGATCAGGTGGCAACTAATCTACGGTTTGCAAGGCATAATACTTTTTGCAATGCCAATAAACCAGGCAGATGGTTAGCATATATGTTAAGAAAGAAGCAAAGGGTTTCTAATATAGACAAAATAGAACATAAGGGAAAGATTGTGTATCAACAGAATCTTATTAAGGAAACTTTTGTTGATTTTTTTTCTAAATTATATGTTAGCGACAAGATTAACGAAACGGACATTGATTTATATTTAAAAGACTTTAATATTCCGGTTCTTACGCAAGAGCAAAAAGAAGAAATGAATCAGTTGATAACTGAGGAAGAAATATATTTGGCAATTAAACAGTTAAAAGTAGGTAAAGCGCCAGGCACCGATGGTTTGACTGCTGTGTATTATAAAAATCTACAGTTTGAGATGATAAAGCCATTAAAGGAACTGTTTCAGACAATTCAAAAGGGGGGAGGAGTACCCCCGTCTTGGAAAACTGCTTTTATTTCTTTAATTCCTAAAGAAGATCAGGATGCTACTCAAGCAAAAAATTATAGGCCAATTTCACTTTTGAATACGGACTACAAGATATTTGCTAAGGTGTTAGCTAGTAGACTTATGAGGGTATTGCAACAGGTGATTCATGGTGATCAAACTGGGTTTATAAGTGGTAGACAAATGAAAAATAATGTGAGACATATAGTCGACTTATTGGAATTTTTGGAAAGGAATAACCAGATCCCTGCAGCATTGATTTTTTTGGATGCTGAAAAAGCTTTTGATCAATTGGATTGGAAATTTTTGTTGAAAGTATTAGATAAAATGAATTTTGGGGATGAATTTCTATAACCAATTAGGGCAATATACCAGAAGCAAACAGCTCGAATAATTGTTAATAATAGTTTGACTGAAATATGCAATATTGAAAAGGGTACGAGGCAGGGTTGCCCGTTATCACCTTTATTATTTGTTTTAACATTGGAGATATTACTGATTAAAATACGGAATTCGGAAATAGTTAAGGGAGTTCAAATAAGAGATCAGGACTATAAATTGAGGGCTTTTGCGGATGATCTGGTTATTACTTTGACACACCCAGAAAATTCTGTTATGGAATTGATGGAGTTAATATTTCAATATGGGAAAGTTTCTGGATTTAAGATTAACATACAAAAAACTAAAATTTTATCTAAAAATATGACAGTATCACAAAAGGTTTTTATAGAAAGCTTAACTGGATTTGAAATTGTTGAAAGAGTTAAATATTTGGGGGTATATCTAGCACCCTCAAATGTTAAATTATATAAAAATAATTATGAAAAGTTATGGAATAAAGTGCAAAAAGAATTGGATAGTTGGAAAAAATTACAACTATCATTATTGGGAAGAATTGCAGCAGTAAAAATGAATGTTCTGCCAAAATTTTTATTTTTGTTCCAAATGATACCCATTCTCAAAAAGGATTCAAATTTGGAGGAGTGGCAGAAGGGTATCAATAAATTTGTTTGGGCAGGGAAAAGGCCACGGGTCAAATTTAAAATTATGCAGGATACACGCGAAAGAGGTGGCCTAAGAATGCCCAATTTTAAATTATATTATGAAGCTGCTGCATTATCAGCTATAAGTGATTGGATTAATTTGACACAGGGGAGACTCTTAAATCTTGAAGGGCATGACTTGTTATTTGGTTGGCACGCATATTTACTATATGACAAAAAGGTAGATAATGTTTTTAAAATGCATATTTTGAGGTATGCTTTGTTGAGAGTTTGGAAAAAGCACAGACAAAAATTAAATTATAAGATACCGTTATGGGCAATACCCAAACACGCAATAGAGAATATAAATGTTGGATTTAAACATGATGTGATTACATATAAGGAAATTTTGACTTTGGAAAGGAATGTGTGGTGTTTGAAGTCATACAATCTTCTACGAGAAAAAAAGATTGTACAAACTTGGTTTCAATATGGACAATTACAAGCCAGGTGGAAAGAAGATCAGAAGATTGGTTTTTTGAGGGATGATGAAAATCTGGTAAAACAAATTAGAAATCAGGGTCCAGCGCATATCAAACGGATATATCTTGCATTGATAGAGATTGACTCAGAAACAGAAATTGTTAAGGACTGTATGATAAAATGGGCACAGAACATTCAGGAAGTCATCACAATGGACACTTGGGAAAAGATCTGGGTGAGAAATGTGAAATTTACGCAAGCTCAAAATTTAAGAGAGAACTTTTATAAAATGTTTTACAGATGGCATTTAGATCCTAGAAAGTTAGCAACTATGTATCCAAACTATCAGCCTAAATGTTGGAGATGTGGTGGCGAAGACGCAACGTATTTTCATATATGGTGGACTTGCAAAAAGATCAAACCATTTTGGATTAAAATCTGGTGGAATATGCAGAAGATATTTAAGAAAAGGATAAAGTTTTGTCCGCAATTGTTTTTACTGGGTATTATTACTGATACTACTGTGTTGGATATTAATTTGATGTTGAACTTAATTACGGCAGCGAGACTTTTAATAGGCCAATATTGGAAGAAGCAAGAACTGCCGACTTTAGAGGAATGGACTTTAAAAGTTTCCAACCTGGCGGAGATGGCAAAGATTTCAGCATATTTGAAAGACCATACTCAACAACGATATATTGTGGAGTGGAAGAAATGGATTGATTACATCCAGAATAAATATGGGACTAAAAAGTTTTATTTAGCATTTGAATAAGTATATTGCTTGTAGTCAATTTGTAAGAGCTAAAGCGCGAGAGAATTAATAGGTTATTATTGTTAGCATATGGGTGTTTATGATTGGTTATCTTATTTTTTATACCTTGTATCTAGCTCTGGGAAGTCCGGGGGGGGAGGGGGGAGAGGGAGGGTAAGAGGGTGGGAGAGGGTGGGGGAGGGGTGGGGAATGGGATGTTATAATTAAAATATATTGAAAAACTTTTTAATAAAAAAAAAAAAAAAAAAAAATAACTGGTTGACCCTCCTTTGGCAGCAATAACCTCAACCAAACGTTTCCTGTAGTTGCAGATCAGACCTGCACAATGATCTGGAGTAATCTGGCCCCTTTCTGGACCGAAATGCCTTACGTACACTCGTTACCTCCCGTATAGATTACTGCAATGCTCTCTACATGGGGCTGCCCTTAAAGACCACCCGGAGGCTTCAGCTGGTGCAGAGTGCGGCTGTGCGGGTAGTGATGGGAGCACCCCGATACTCCCATATTACACCCCTCCTGCATGAGCTGCATTGGTTACCGGTTGCCCTCCGGGTGAGATTTAAGGTGCTGGTACTTACCTTTAAAGCCCTACATGGCTTAGGCCCGGGATACTTGCAGGACCATCTGCTGCCGGGAACGACTTCCCATCGCCCAGTACGCTCACACAGAGAAGGCCTCCTCAGGGTACCGTCGGCTAGACAGTGTCGGCTGGCGACCCCCAGGGGGAGGGCCTTCTCTGTGGGAGCCCCAGCCCTGTGGAACCAGCTCCCCCCTGAGCTTCGGATGGCCCCAGATCTCCAGTCCTTTCGCCGCGGCCTCAAAACACTCCTTTTCCACCTGGCTGACCTGGACTGACAGGGATTTTAATTGTTTTTAATTTTTAACTCTAATTTTTAATTTAATTTTAATTTTAATTTATTGTACAGGGGCCTTTAACTTTAATTTTTATTTTAACTTATGTATTTATTGTATGTTATTGTTGTTAGCCGCCCTGAGTCCTTCGGGAGATAGGGCGGCATATAAGTCCCAATAATAAAAATAAATAAATAAATAAATAATAAATTTTGGACCATTCCTCTGCACAAAACTGTTTCAGTGTAGCAATATTCTTGGGATGTCTGGTGTGAATCGCTCTCTTAAGGTCATGCCACAGCATTTCAATCGGGTTGAGGTCAGGACTCTGACTGGGCCACTCCAGAAGACGTATTCTGTTCTGTTGAAGCCATTGTTTTGTTGAATTACTTGTATGCTTTCGGTCGTTGTCCTGTTGCATTACCCATCCTCTGCGGAGCTTCAGTTGGCGGACAGATGGTCGTACGTTTTCCTGCAAAATGTCCTGATAAACTCTGGAATTCATTTTCCCATCAATGACAACAATCCGTCCAGGCCCTGAGGCAGCTAAGCAGCCCCAAACCATGATGCTCCCTCCGCCATGTTTTACAGATGAGATTTTGATGTTAGTGTGCTGTGCCTTTTTTTCTCTACACATAGTGTTGTGTGTTTTTCCCAAACAACTCAATTTTCGTTTCATCTGTCCACAGTATATTTTGCCAGTAGTGCTGTGGAACATCCAGGTGCTCTTTTGCAAACTTCAAACGTGCTGCAATATTTTTTTTGGACAGCAATGGCTTCCTCCGTGGTGTCCTCCCATGTACTCCATTCTTGTTTAATGCTTTCCTTATTATAGATGCGTCAACAAAAATGTTAGCATGTGCCAGAGATTTCTGTAGGTCTTTAGCTGACACTCTAGGATTCTTCTTTACCTCATTAAGCATTATGCGCTGTGCTTTTGCAGTCATTTTTACAGGACGACCATGCCTAGGGAGAGTAGCAACAGTGCTAAACTTTCTCTATTTGTAGACAGTCTGTCTTACTGTGGACACATGAACATCAAGGCTTTTGGAGATACTTTTGTAACGCTTTCCAGCTTCATGCAAGTCAACAATTCTTGATCGTAGGTCTTCTGAGAGCTCTTTTCTGCAAGGCATGGTTCACATCAGACAGTGCTTCTTGAGACCAGTAAACCCAAAACAGGTGTGTGTTTTTAAAGGGCAGGACGGCTGTCAGCAACACATCCAATATCATCACACTGATTGGAGTCAAGGTTGGCTCACTCCTGGCTCCAATTAGCTCTTGGAGAAGTCATTAGGCTAGGGGTTCACATACTTTTTCCACCCTGCACTGTGAATGTTTCCATCTTACGTTCAATTAAAACATGACAACAGCTAATGTTTGTGTAGTATTATTTTAAGCAGACTGTGTTTTTCTATTGTTGTGACTTACATGACGTTTAGAGAGCATTTTATGGCCAATTCATGCAAAACTCCACGTAATCCCAAAGGGTTCACATCCTTTTTCTTGCAACTGTATAACCAGTGGTCGGGGGGGGGGGGGGACAGAAAACTGCAAATCCCAAGGTGAAAGCTAGGTAAGTGGCTACTGCTAGGTGAGGCAATAAGATATGTAGGGAAGGCACCATAAAAAGTGCAAGGGCATGCCCCAGAGGCACAGCCCAAGTTGGAAAGGGTGTGGGATGCACAGTTCAGCATAGATCGGGGTGGGGTGGGGAGGGGGATACATGAACACAGAGGGGCTGGGGGAGAGCAGCAGACAGGGAAGACTTAACAACTTGTGACCTTCCCTGGCAGCTTCCCCATCTATTTTGTGGAGAAGCCAGCAGTGAAGATTGCAAACGAAGATCATGTGATCAAGGGGCTCTGCATTTGGCTATGTGAATAGACTGCCAAGGGCCCCCAGATCATGATCACACGACTCGGGGGTGGTGGGTGGGGTGGTGGTGCTGGACAACCAGAACTGAGGACTGGTTGTAACCACCATTTGACAATGCCACTGTAACTCTGAATGGTTGCTAAATGAAAGGTCACGGGTCAAAGACTACCTGAACCTAACTGTTTTTAGCAAGAATTCTTCATCTTATAAGATGGAAGCTACATCATTACTGCTGGCTACTTTCTCCTTTGGTTATCAGTCTTGATGGGTAGCACCTGCCACTGGCTGAGAACAACAGTAGCTATTAACAACATCACATAAAAGAACACTGTCCAAATTATAGCTTTAGAAGTTACCCCTTGCACAACTGAGTCAGGGAAATCAATCATCCATTTCTCTAGGCACAAACATGTAGCTTTGGCTGATTATTTCAGGATAAAAAAAAGGGAAGACTTCACCAGATTTTACCTACCAAATTAGAGGCCTAAGGCAGAAGTTGAAAGCAAGAAAAGAACACAATTTCCCCCATCCTTTAATCTGTAAGGGAGAGAGGTCATAGTGCTACCACTTGTTAAGATGCCTGGGAACAATACATGGTCTATTAAGCATCTTTTAACTTGCTTCCTTTTATTTCACATGCTTTGTAAAATATTCCACATGCTTTTAAAGTTAGGCTTATAAACAAGAAAAAAGAAACCATACATATGCAGAGCATAAATCTATTAGACTATTGATAGGAAAGATGACTAACTAGAATTTGAAGACCTTAATAGCATTGCTTCACAAGTTCCATCCGCTGTAAATATTTCCATGTCACTGCTACTATACAATAATTCAGTGCCATTGAATTAACACTGTATTATCTTACATTCCCCTTATTGTAATCTCAGCTATATATGAATTAAAGAGCATCAACATGCCAACAAAAAAAGCAGATTGTGCTTAAAGTCCCAGCACTTGATCATTCTTCAAAGCACTTAATTATAATGACAAGAGTCTGGAAAGAAATTATGATTAAGCATGTTTAAAGTTCAGGATGAATTACAAATATTAATCCAAAATGACTATTACTAGAAAAGAACTTTTTGCTAATTTTACCACGAACAACAATCACTTCAACTTACGTTACTATATTCAATGTCCATTATATCAACACTAAGAAAGTTAGAGAGAAATTCTACATAAATTTGGTTACATTGTTTAAACACTTCAATGCTTCTATGTATCTTACAATCTTTGTTTTTGGTTTTTCCCCCAAAAAGTCAATACTACAGAAAATTTTATTTACTTAAGACAGCCACTCAGCTTACCTGTATGCTAACTCCAGGCACGTCACAAAACAACAGTAGGAACATCTACATCCCCATTAACACCACATAGGAGAATATTTGTAGCTGAGGTTAAACTGAGGTGGGGGACTGGGGACGTTTGATGCAGACATTTCAAGAAAACAAGCAAACTCAGAGAGCACCAAGGACCCCACCATAATAGCAATAGCACTTAGACTTAAATGCCAATTCATAATACTTTGCAGCCTTCCCTAAATAGTTTAGTCCGTGAATGGCCTCCAAAATCTGAGTCTTCATTTTACCGACCTCGGAAGGATGGAAGGCTGAGTCAATCTTGAGCTGGTCAGGATTGAACTGATGGCAATCGGCAGAGTTAGCCTGCAGCACTCCATTCTAAACACTGCGCCACCATGGCTAATACAGATACTTCCCGACTTATAACCACAATTGGGATCAGAACTTGTTATTAAGCAAGGTGGGTGTAAAGTAAATTGCACTTGATTTTATAATCTTTTTGTCACACTTGTTAAGCAAACCACTGCAGATAATAAGTGAATCATATGGTTGTTAAATGAGCTTAGTTTCTCCCATTGACTATGCTTGTCAGAAGCTGGCTGAGGCAGTTACAAAGGGTGGTGCACATGATCCAGGACAACACAACTGTTGTAAATACATGCTAGTTGCCGAGCGCTCAAATTCTGATCACGTGACTAAGGGGATGCTGCAACAGTGTGAAAACAAGATTGTCACTTTTTCCCAATACCCATGTAACTTTGATCAGTCACTAAACGAATGGTTGTTGACGTCATCCTATACCATAACAACTATTCCTCCATATATCAACACACATTTTGAAGGTTACGAGCCAGCCAAATATCTAAGGCAAGAGAAGAATATTTTCAAAAATCTATTTATTCAGCAGCATCAAAATACCCATATGCAGTTTATTTGTACTTATTTGTGGAAAATTAGTTATTTAAGCATTCCTACCATATTTCCCCCCCCCCCTCTTTTTCATGGTTGATTATTTCCAAAAATTATACAATTACTGTATATCCTTATACGGCTGCTTAGACATCATCCCTTTTAGGTAAAATGCATATAACATCAACATACATGGGAGATTTATAGATGCTAGGAACAAATTATAATACAGTTTGGAACCACCGAATTTCATTGCAAAACCAACATAAATATAGTGGCAAAGAACCAGAACATGCAGACAAAAGTTTATTTTATTTCTTAGTAGATTGCAGCCTCTTGTTTACTGTAGATAAAATTCCTGTGGTTGCAAAATAATGTAGTTTGTGTGAGATTGGCTGGATTAACGCCAAAAAAGAATATTGTTTTAGCTGTATATTTAATCTTAAAGAAATATTTACAAAGCTAAGGCTTCCTCAGAGAGCGCAGATCACTTTGTCAAACATGCTATGATGGGTCTATATAGCTTTCCCCATTTTGAGTGTCCAACAAGTAAGCTAGAATCTTGCTTACCAACCATTCGTTCAGTAACGAATTGTGACGGTGCTGAAGGAGTGGTACTTCAATCAATCTTTGAAGTTCTGGCTGTCAGTGTTCCCATGGGCACGTGATTATAACCTGGGTGCTTGCAGTTACATGTTCCATTATTTGTGGTCGTTCCTGCCAGCTTCCCCAGAAGCAAAATCACTGGGGAAGCTGGTCCTCCTCGCCTTCATGTGTTTGCACCCTGCTACCCATTCTCATGCTGTACCATCCACACCCAAGCCTTTCTGGGCTTATGCTGCACCATCTAATCTGTGGTCTTTCTGTATAGGCATTCCTCGACTTACAACAGTTCAAGTTACAATGGCACTGAAAAAAGTAACTTATGGCTGTTTTTCAGTTACGATCTTTCCAGCATTCCCTTGGTCACATGATCAAAACTTAGATGCTTGGCAACTGTTCGTATTTATGACCGTTGCTGTGTCTCAAGACTCATGGGATCGACTTTTGTGACCTTCTGACAAAGTCAATGGGGAAGCCAGATTCACAATCGGATTACTAACTTACCTACTACAGTGATTCACGAAACAACTGTAGCGAGAGAGATTGTAAAATGGGGCAAAACTTACTGAACAGATGTCCTCACTTTGCAACAGAAATTTTAGGCTCAACTGTAGTCGTAAGTCGAGAACTACCTGTATTTATGTGTGGCCTGCCAGTCTCCTGAAATTCATGGCCTCCCCTGGCTACCTCCTGAAGCATCCTTACGCCCCTTACCTTCCAACACTTCCCGCTTAATGACCTGCACATCGTAGGATTAAAATGGCACCTGTTGATACTGAATGATGCAGTTGTGTGATGTTGTGCTTTTTGATTGCAATGCTTAGTGACAGCAATCCTGATGCCAGCTGGTGTCATACTCCGAGGACTACTTTTATTAGATTATCATCATGCTGTCTGGGGAGGACAAATCTTTTGTTCTAACATCCTTGGACAACATCTGGTTAGAGAAATTTGGGCGAATATCTTCGGTTAGATTTGGGGAAAATCACATTCAGATCTTGTTTACTGATTACACTGGAAATTTTTAAGAAGAGACTGGACAGCCATTTGTCTGAAATGGTATAGGGTTTCCTGCCTTAGCAGGGGGTTGGACTAGATGACCTCCAAGGTCCCTTCCAAATAATAATAATAATAATAATAATAATAATAATAATAATAATAATAA
>JAKJMR010017835.1:384227-397190 GCA_024449315.1 Daboia siamensis
ATAATAATAATAATAATAATAATAATAATAATAATAATAATAATAATGCTACTGCTAAGCTTGTAAGCCGCCCTGAGTCTTCGGAGGAGGGCGGGATATAAATGGAATTAAAATAAATAAATAAATAAATAAATAAACAAATAAATAAATAAATAAATAAATAAATTTAAAAAAATAAAATAAAACTCATAGGTAGCCTCCTGTTTTAGTAAGCCCCCTCACACAGCTGTATAAGCAAATATTCCATTATATTTGCAGGTAGTCCTTGACTCACAACTACAAAACAGCCCAACATTTCTGTTGCTAAATGAGACATTTATTGAGTTTTGCCCCATTTTACAATTCTTTTTACCAGTTAAGTGAATCACCGCACCTGTTAAATTAGTAACACAGTTAAGTGAATTTGGCTTCCCCATTGACTTTGCTTATCAGGAGGTCGCAAAAGGGGATCACGTGACCCCAGAACACTGCAACCGTCATAAATATGAGTCGGTTGCCAAGCAACTGAATCACATGACAATGGGGATGTTGTTAAGGGTTGCAAGAGTGAAAAACGGTGATAAGTCACTTTTTTTCAGTGGTGTTGTACCTTCGAACGGTCGCTAAATGAACTGTTGTAAGTGAAGGACTACCTCTATAACAAATACAGCAGAAAGATAAGGTTCCCAACGTTTTTTCCTCTAGCCTCTTATTTCCTGGGGACACTAGCAGCGTCTCCTCATCTATCCTATTTTCTGGGATCAGACAGAAATAAGATTTTTATGTGTGTTACGCTGCTGTATGGAAAAAAGTAATACAGCCTTTCCCTTTCAAAACTGCAACACAAATGAGAATTTTGGATCAATTTCCTATGCAGTTGGCATCTTGCCCACCAAAGGATATGGGCATTTCCAACTAACAGGCAAGTGCTTTTCATGAGGACCAGCAAGATGGGCAGAGGTAGTTTAGCCCAGCCTCCCAACCACTGCATCCCAGAAGACAAAAACCCTTCTACCTAAGACATGCAATGATGGCAGCTGGCTAAAACTTTATAGGAGAGAGGGTACAAGAGAAGATTCTCATCCCAGTTCCAGAGTAATAGCTAAATTTAATTATTTTTGTTCTATTAAATAAGGCCAGGAAAAAGCCATTTTTTCATGAGCTGGCATATTACTGTACCTAAAAAAGGCCCACAATCCAGCTCAAAACCTATTACACTTATGTGAGAATAAACTCTTATAAAATGGGATTTGAATACACTGGAGGAAAAAAGGATCCTGAAAACCCAAATTCTGACCAAGGCAAGGGCCCTCCTGTTCTTTGAGTTGAGATCAATTTCTTCTCACCTTATAGACACATAGTTTTCTTGGCATATTACGGAAAAGGTTAGCCACTGTCTTCTTTGAATTAGCCTAGTAATCTCCCATTGAAGATCTAAGCCCAAATGTGTTTAGTTTCCAAGCCCATCAATTCCAGCCAGGTAATGAAACTAGTGGTCTCCGGTATTATTTATTTACATTTCATATTATAGTATAATCACAGTTAATCAAACCAAAGGTTAATGTCCCATCTTGTAAACCTGTAAATGTACAACTGTCTTATAAGCCTGTGGGCATATATGGACAGATAACAAATAAAGAAACTTAAGCATTATAGTAGCTTTCTTTCTCTCACACACACACACAAGGCATGAAATCAAATTATACCCAGTGTCAGGAGCTGAAAGAAAACTTCTTCTCTAATTGCATAATAACTTTACAGTTGAGTTTTTGCTAAATTGGTTTTAGTGCCTTTTTAAAAACATACAACCTAATAGTGAAGAATTCTAAATCCATGGCACTCACCCAAATTTATTAACTATGGTTTAGAAATTAGGAGCAATTTTAAAATTAATCTCTAATTTTAATTATATTTTAACTAAAGCTGTCATTTTCTAATCAAGTATCAACTAAGAATTGTAGATAATCATATTTAGGACAACAACTAACCTTGTTTTTGTTGAGGAACAGCATTTTTGAGAGAGGGAAGGGAGGGGAGGGAGGGAGGGATGGTAGACAAACATTCAACTTGGCCTGATCCATTTCAGCCATGGTTTGAAAAAGGGTAAAGAATATTATCAATCTGAGCCACTGGTGCAGAAAAGCTTTAGCTGCACAAAATGGTAACTATTTTGTATTTGTATTTCTCAGAAAATATCCTAATATGAAAACAGACAATAATTTCTCAAGTTTGTAAACTTATCATTTTACCAATGTTACACCTGGTATTATATACTAAATGCAATAACTCTTCACTATGTATGTTTTATATATGATTGGTAATCAAATTTCCACATGTAAGTATCACAAGCAAGATTTTTTTAAAAAACAGAATCTCAAAACATTCCTTGCATATGGAGGGACTGAGAGAAGAAACCATGACTATTTTAAGAAATTAAATTTGTGTAAGTTAGAGAAATTTAAGCCTGTAGCAAAAAGTATCTTTTTCCATTATTTACACTATCAGCAGATATGATAATTAAAAGGAAAAAATCACAGAATTAAAGAACAGAAAAATAAGATGTAGAATTCCAATCCCTGCAGGATGCTCCAGCCTTCACCAGAATATTACTGGCTATTAACCTGCACAATCCCAGATCAAACAAGTACAGAAGTGGAACAGACATACAGCACACTAAGCACAGCTCCAAAGCTCAGTAAATGCTTCTCTTGTACGAGGAAAAAAAAATATTATTAGCCTCAGTATTATTTTAATCTTTTTTTTCAGGTAAGTGCACATATACATCAGATTTTTTTCATTCTTGTGTTTTTTGAAGGCCCCTATTCTCATAACATATCTACACAGCTAAATCAATTGCAATACATTTCATATTTTAAAGGTCGAGGACAGTACTTATTTCTAAAGTTTTGCTCCATCGGCGAAGCCTTAATTCAAGCCTTCCATCTGTTTAAGAAAAACATAAAAATAGTCTGTCCAGGTTTCCCACTAGAGGGAGGCTGCAAGGCACCTTCTATTTATTTTGGGATGAGATCTTAAAACAGCATGCTTATGACCCGTTCTGTTTTGCCCTCTTTTTTGGTTGTCAAATGTTTCCCTCTCCATTTCTTCAGTGACAGATTCGGCATGTACCCTGAACAAAATGTCTCCAGTCCCAATCCCCATTTTGAAGGGATCCTTAAAACTGCCTCTCCCACCAAATACCCCACAAGCGCTCGCGCACACATGCACACACACACACACAGACACACACACATGGCAAGATTTCAAAAGTCATCCTAATAAAGGTCTGGTTTGCCCTGCCAGAGTCCTGGGTTTAAGCCCAGCTGGCCGAGCAGAAGCCAGCTTACCAGAGTTGTACTTCAGCCTAGGAAGGTGTTGAGAGACAAACGCAAGTGGGGGGGGAAAAATGCATGTTATTTTTAAGAGCTGTATTTAATTAATTACGATGTAAGGATGGAAGACATTCGCCAATGGGATGGAGAGGCACCCCACACACACACACCCCACACAAACCCTAACCCCAACCAGGAGGGTGGCTCGATCACGGTTTAAGGTGACCCACCGAGAACCAACTTCTCACCTTTATCCTGAGAGCAAGACAGGATTTCTTCTTCTTTGGGGTTAGTCACCTGGGTGATAATGGACGGGTGGTCCATGGAAACTGAGTGCGCTTTTCACCTGGCTATTATTCCCTCCCAGAGGCAGCTTCGGTGGGCACTTTTTAATTAAGCTTTTCTCCTTTTAGGAAATCGGGAGGCGGATTTATAAATGGGGGGGAGGGAGGGAGGGGGGAAAAAAAACCACTCCTCCACAACGAAGCCAAACCAAGCCACCCCCCCAAAAAAGGGGGGAGGGAGGGAGGGAGGGGGAGGAGTAGCCGGCCAAGCACACCCCGGGCTGAGGGAGCCAAAAAAGCCCCCCCCCCCCGCAGGGGAAAAAAAAGAGTGGGGGAGGGGTCCTGAAACTGCTCCCCCTCCCCCGCCGCAGAGGTAAAAGGAGCGGCTAAAAGCGCAGAAATGCCCGCGCTGACACGGCAGGCCGGCCGAGCATCCCCTCCCCTCGTCGGCCGCGGCCCAGGACAGCCTCCCCGCTACGGCTCACCCCGGGCCCCGGCAGGGCTTCGGCAAGGGCAGGCAGCCCCCGGCCGCGCTCATGGCACCGTCAGGCGGCCTCGCTGGCTGGGAAGAGCCCGCGGAGGAGGAGGAGGAGGAGGAGAAAGCGGCCCCCTCACGTGCCGCCCCCCATTACCTCATCCCGCCCCCGCCGGCTTTTTCCCGCGCTGAGGTGCGCCGCCCAGGGCGGTCGCCGCTGCGCCCTCAGCGCCCCGGCTGCTCTGCCCGCCGTCCGCCCCGCGGACCAGACCAGGAGGAAGGGAACGGCACGGACGCCGCCGCCACCACCGCCTCTCCCGCCGCCTCAGGCATCACCAGGGAGGCGGGAAGCGGCGCGGCGCCTGCTCACTTAGCCGCCTCACAGCAGCCAGCCGGCCCAGGCGGGCCAGTAAACAAGGGGGTGGGGCCTCTCCGCCGCGCCTGTCAATCCGGCCGAGGGGCGGGGCCTCTCCGCCGCCACCCAGTCAATCCAAGGGAAGGAGAGGGTTAGCGTTAGGGCGGGGCCTCTGCGCCTCGCCCTGTCAAGCGGGCGGAGAGGCAGGGAGAAGGCGGGGCCTCTCCGCCTCGCCCTGTCAGAGAGGGGACTGGACAGCGCGCGGGGCCTGTCTGATCCATTGGAGGGAGGAAAGGCTCGCCGCAGCCTATCGATCCAATGGGAGAAGCGAAGGGAGGGAGGAATTTCTCCCGCCCTGGCTGTCAATCCAGAGGCTGGAAGGAGGCGTCTGAGAAGGGTCGGGGTTTCTCGCCCACATCCTGTGAATCCAGCGAGAGGGAAGGCTCGCCGCAGAGGGGGCGGGGCCTCCCCGTCGCTGCCCGCCAATCCAGTGGAGTGGGCGGAGAGATGGACGGGCTGGCCAATGATTGGGGGTGGGGTCTCGCTGGTACCGGTGGAGGCGACGGTGGGGGGGAGCAAAAGGAGTGATTCACTTAACAACTGTGGCAAGGAAGGTCGCAAAATGGAGCAAAACTCGAGAAATGTTTCACTTAACAACAGCAATTTGAGGCTCCATTGTGGTTGTAATTCAAAGGCTACCTGTACTAGGGGCCGCATATCTTTGGCTTGCTAAAGAAAATAAGATGATGGGAGGATATGGTACAGGTAGAACCTCAACTAATGACCATTCATTTAGTGACTGAAATTACAGGAAAAAAAGTGACAGGATTTTTTTTTCCCCACACAACTCTTCCCTCATCCCCTGATCAAAATTCAGACCTCAGCAGGTGACTCATATTTATGACAGTTGCAGTGTCCCAGGATCACATGATCCCCTTTTGTGACCTTCTGACAAGCCAAATCAATGGAGCCAGATTCACTTAACAACCATGTGACTAACTTAACAACTGCAGTGATTCACTTAACAACTGTGGCAGGAAAGGTTGTAAAATGGGGCAAAACTTACTAAACAACTGTCTTGTTCACCCGTAGAAATATCCCCTGGATGGAAGCGAAAGTTGGATTTTAATAAAGCAGGAGCGGTCAAGTATTGTCACCTTTATAATAACAACAGCAACAATAATAATAATAAAGTTGGAAAGGATCTTGGAGGTCACCTAACCCTGCTCAGGCAGGAAACCCTATACCATTACCATTACCCCCCGTTGATAGGGCTCGCAGCTTGGGCGTCCTCCTGGATTCACGGCTCAGTTTTGAAGATCATATAGGAGCCATGACCAGGGGGGCTTTTGCCGAGATTCGCCTGGTGCGCCAGTTGCGACCCAATCTGGACCGAGATGCCTTGCGCACAGTCACTCATGCACTCGTGACCTCCCGGTTAGACTACTGCAATGCTCTCTACATGGGGCTGCCCTTGAGGACCACTCGGAGGCTTCAACTGGTGCAGAATTCAGCTGCGTGAGTTGTGATGGGAGCTTCCCGATACTCCCGTGTAACACCTCTGCTCCGCGAGCTGCATTGGCTTCCGGTTGCCCTCCGGGTGAGATTCAAGGTGCTGGTAATGACCTATAAAGCCCTGAATGGCTTGGGTCCGGACTATCTAAGGGAACATCTGCTGCCGGCATCATTTTCCCATCGTCCTGTGTGCCCCCACAGGGAGGGCCTTCTCAGGGTACCGCCGGTTAATGAATGCCGGTGGGTTATTCCCAGGGGAAGGGCATTCTCTGTGGGTGCGCCTGCCCTATGGAACCAACTACTCACGGAACTTAGGACTGCCCCCAACCTTAGCTCATTTCGCCGGGACCTGAAAACCTGGCTCTTTAATCTGTTTGGTCCAGACTGTGGGGTTGTTAATTTAATTGAGTTTTACATTTACTTTTGGGGCTTGAATTTAATTTAATTGTTTTAATTGATTTTTTATTTTATTTTTTTGTATTTCATGGTTCCAACTGCTCTGTAAACCGCCCTGAGTCCTACGGGAATAGGGCAGTATACAAATTCAATAAAATAAATAAATAAATAAATTACAGACAAGTGGCTGTCCATTTGTCCACCTTTGAACTTTGGCATTAGAGAAGAGTCCTTAGAATAGCAAGCATAGTTAAGAAAACAAACTGATGGGTCATTGAGCAAATAAACCCAGAGTTCTCATTCGAGGTAGATATGATCTGGGTCAAATTATCCCACTTTGGACACACGATGTGAACATCTACCTCTCTGGAAAACTTGTAAAGCTGGGAACGATGGAAGGAAACAGAAGAAGACAACCAGCATCAACCACTCAAAGTCCTCTCAAAAACTGCGGTGGTGGAAAGCATTGAAGGAAAGTGGATGGACACAGTTACAGAGATCATGGGGGCATCACTGTAGGACCTGAAGGACCAGGCTAAGAACAGTTTCTTCTGGAGAAGATGAACCCATGTGGTCACTAGAAGTCAACACTGACAAAGGCACGTCATGAATCCATTGTCCAGCTCTCTTGCAAAGTCCATAGTGATGGAAGATGTGGAAGGAAAGAGAAGAAGATGACCACCATCAAGAGCAGGGGTCTTCAAAGCTGGCCTTTTTGTGACTTGTGGACTTCAACTCCCAGAATTACCTCAGCCAGCCTGATTGGGGTAATTCTGGGAGTTGAAGTCCACAAGTCATAAAAGGGCCAGCTTTGAAGACCCCTGCCCAAGACGAAGAAGATGACCAGTAGGAAGGTGGATATAGTGGTGGGAGCATTGTTGCAAGACCTGAAGGATTCCCTGGATAGATAGATTATAGAGAAAAATCTAACAGAATAACAAGTGCTGGAAGGTACCTTGGAGGTCTTCTAGTCCAACCCCCTGCTCAACCAGGAGACCTTATACCAGGGCTTTTCAACCAGTGGTACGGGTACCACCTGTGGCACATTGGCACCTGGCAGGTGGTACACAACCATCCTAGAAAGGTAGTAGCGGGGGAGGGGAATGAGCTGGACTGGTGGCATCACCTCACAAGCCTGAGCGAGAGACGGCTGGAGCTGCAGGGCTGTCAGGGCTCAGCGGAAGCGCCGGGATCAGCACCAGGCTCCAGCTGGAGCTCAGCGCTGATCCTGCCACTTCTGAGCCCAAAAGAAGCGCCGATCAGCTGGAAAGTTGCAGCATCCCCAGGGTCTTGTTATTTACATTCAGATGCTTGGGAACTGATTCATATTTTTGACGGTCACAGTGTCCCAGGGTCATGTGAAGTGACCAAAACCTGCTGCAACCACCCAGCAGAGGGGAGAGGGAAATAAAAACCAAACACACACACCCCACCCCATCCCCGTTGCTAATCCTCAACAGAAATGCTCACAACAATGAAAACCTCAGACAGGAGGAAGAGTGCCGCCGGGCGGGCAGGCAGGTGTCTTGCTCGGCTGTGGCTTGGGGGGCACTTTTTCAGTGCCATTGTAACTTCGAACAATCACTAAACGAACTGTTGTAAGTTGAGGACTACCTATACTTCATCACTTTTTTCCTTTTTTTTTTTTGGGGTCAAGTTTTTAACCCCTTGCTAGGTGACTGGTGGTACTCGGATTTTACCATATCCTAAAAGTGGTACAATGGGTGAAAAGGTTGAAAAGCCCTGCATTAGGCCGCTGCTGGTGCCCGGAGTGGAAGCCCCACCCAGCACAAAGGAGGTGAAGCAACTGGCTAGCAAGCTCTAGTAAAGATGGTAGGGCATGTCCCCATGCGCTTGCTGTCCTCTGTGTGCAGGAGCTGATGGTGGCAAGCAGCACCACCCCTACCTTGCCTTGCCCCGCCCCCCACAACAATGGCATCCCCCACTCTACCCCTTGCCTCACCCCGCAGAATGAGCCTCCTGCCCACTGCCCCATCCACCAGAGACCCCCTGGATCTCCCTCAACCCTGCCCAGCCCCTACAGGTGTTCCCCCATGAGCAAAATCAAGGTGGCCACACCTACCCTAGCCATGCCCACTCAGTCTGCCGTGACCACCGCAGCCATGCCCACCCAATGGGCCATGCCCCCCCACACCTACGCTCCCCTGAGGACACCACAATGCTGATGCGGCCCTGGCACTTTGTGATAAACAAGTGGGTTTCGGGTTGCGGTTTGGGCACTTGGTCTCTAAAAGGTTTGCCATCACTGACCTATACAATCAATCGCTGTCAGTAAAAATGTTATGATGATCACATATGTGTAACAGTGGACTTCTTGAAGAGAAGATAGGCTCTCCATTTATGGAGCTTCTACAAGGGACCTTGGCAAATGTTTTATCAGTAGTCCTTGACTTACATCCATTCATTTAGTGACCATTTGAAATTACAGCAGCATTGAAGGTCATTAAATGGAGTGCACGTCACTTAACAATTCCTTTGCTTAGAAACAGACATTTGGGGCTCAGCTTTAGTCCTAAACCAAGGGCTATCTGTAATGGATTCTCCAGCACACTGTAGAAATTGAAGTAGATTAGTGATCTCACTCTGAGAGATTTTAATATGAATCAATCGGAATAGAGCTGGAAGGGACCTTGAAGGTCTTCTAGTCCAACCCCCCTGCTCAACAGAAAAACCCAGACCATTTCAGGCAAGTGGCTGTCCAGTCTTTTCTTAAAAACCTCCATTGTTGGAGCACCCACAATTTCTGGAGGCAAGTAGTTCCACTGGTTGATTGTTCTCGCTGTCAGGAAGTTTCTCCTTAATTCCAGGTTGCTTCTCTCCTTGATTAGTTCTATATCCATTGCTTCTTGTCTTGTCCTCTGGAGCTTTGGAAATTAAGTTGACTCCCCCTCTGCCTTGCGGCAGCCCCTCAAATACTGGAAGACTGCTATCATGTCCCCACAGTCCTTCTTTTCCCTACACTAGCCAAACCCAAATCGTGCAATCGCTCCTCATATGTTTTAATTTCTAGGCCAGAGGTAGGCAACCTTGGCTCTTTTATGACTCATGGACTTCAACTCCCAGAATTCCTGAGCCCACATGGCTCAGTATGGAAACCTCTCCCTTTCCCCTCAGCATGACTGGCTCAGGAATTCTGGGAGTTGAAGTCCCCAAGTCATAAAGCGGCCTAGGCCTAGGCCAGGGGTAGGCAACCTTGGCTCTTTTATGACTCGTGGACTTCAACTCTCAGAATTCCTGAGTCAGCATGGGTCAGCTTGGAAACCTATCCATTTCTCCTCAGCATGGCTGGCTCAGGAATTCTGGGAGTTGAAGTCCACCAGTCATAAAAGAGCCAAGGTTGCCTACCCCTGCTCTAGGCCTTCAATCATCTTAGTTGCTCTTCTTTGCACTTTTTTTTTCCCCCCAAAATCTCAACATCTTTTTTGTAATGTGGTAACCAAAACTGGATGCAGTACTCCATGGATGGCCTTACCGTGTGAACTTCAGCTCCCAAAATTCCTCGGGCAGCTCAAGTGAACTTCAACTCCCAGCATGCCTCCTGAGAAATACTGGGGACTGAAGTCTGAAATCATAAAAGGTCTGAGATTGATAATCTCTGAATTAGAATGATGGTTCTGATCTGTTACTGTTCTACAATTCTGTGGTTCTATGAAAGAGAGATTCTATGCCTTCCTTCCTTCTGTAAAAATTAATATTTGGTATCATCTTTTGAAATTCCCCCCATAATCAGAGATAAACTATTTGCTTTAAGTGACTCTACAAACGCTTCTCAGACAATATTGCTTGCAGAATGGCAATTATAGCAGCAATATACAGGTAGTTCTCAACTTACAACGAAAATTGAGCTCAAAATATTTGTTGTCAAGTAAGACGTTTGTTAAGTGAGTTTTGCCCCATTTTATGACCTTTCTTGCCACAGTTATTAAGTGAATCACCACAGTCACACAATTGTTAAGTGAATCTGGCTTCCACTTTGATTTTGTCTGTTAGACGTTCTCAAAAGGTAATCACATGACCCCGGGGCAAAGCAACGGTCATAAGTATGAGTGAATTGCCAAGCATCTGAATTTTGATCAGGCGATCATGGGGATGCTACAAAGGTCGTAAGCGTGAAAAACAGTCATAACTCACTTTTTTCAGTGCTGTTTTTAACTTTGGACAGGCACTAAACGAACTATTGTAAGTCAAGGACTGTATAATTTCTCCAATTGTTGATAAGACATACTCTTATGATGGTCCTGTATGAACCCAATTATTCCTCTCCCCCCCAAAAAATGTATAATTATGGAAATGAAAGGTCTTGTTCACATGAGAGGACTAAAATCATAAACCCATGAAACACTCAAGTAGCTACATTTAACTGGGAACCAGCTTGTAGCTCAAACAGGGGCCTCGGGAAAAATCTACCTGCTGCCAGATTTTAAAAAGGAGGGCTGATGGTTATTTGAAGCAGGACACACTTTGTTTTTCTAAGACAAGAGCCACAACAGATCATCCTCTCTAAGAATAAATTAAAAGGAATAGGTTTAGAAAAGGCAGTTGTGACTCCTTATTTGTTCAGAGTAGGTTTTATCCTTCAGTGAATCCACAACAACGGAAAAACCCCAGAACAGCTGGGTTTTTGCAGCTTGCCGTTCCAAACCTTCCCCAATCCTGGTTTAACTGTTGGGAAGCTGGTTTTGGCAATGTGCTTCAACTTGCTCCAGGGGAGTTTTGTACCTGCACGTCGCTTCCCCAACCCTCTTCGCACATCCATGCACAGGAAAACAACCAGTTGCAAGGGTGTGGCAAAGCAAGAGGATGCTTTGTGCACCTGGAGATAGAAAACCCTTGGCTGTTCCTTCCATACAAGCTACGTCAACATTCATGATAAGGGCAGTGCTCAACTTACGGCCCACAACTGGGCCCAAAATTTCTGTTGCTAAGCAAGACAGTTGTTAGGTGAATTTTGTCCCCTTTTACAACTTTTCTTGTAAAGTGAATCACTTTATCAGTAAAAGGGTTGGTCCACTTCGCTTCTCAGAAGATTGCAAAAGATGATCATATGACCCCGGGACACCGCACAGCCGTCATAAAAATGAACCAAGCATCCGAATTTTGATCATGTGACCATGGGGATGCTGCAATGGTCGTAAGTGTGAAAGAAATGGGTCATAATTCACTTTTTTTCTAGGGCCGTTGTAACTTCAAATGGTCAATAAATGAACTCTTGCGAGTTAAGGATTATTTTTACTTACAACTGGCTTCTTAGCAACTGATCAGAGTTACAATAGACACACGTACACCCCCCCCCCAAAAAAAAATGACCTGGATTCAAAATTCCAATAGCCAGCCCATGCCCGCCCCAACACAGGAGAAATTTCCTGACACTTAGAACAATTAATGAAAAGAAGAGAATAAACAGAAATAAATAGAACAGTTAACCAGTGGAACAGCTTGTTTCCAGAAATTATGGGTGCTCCATCACTGGAGGCTTTAAAGAAGGGATTGAACAATCATTTGTCTGAAATGGTACAGGGTCTCCTGCTTGAGCAAGGGGCTGGACTAGATGACCAAGGTCCCTTCCAACTTTGTTGTTTTTCAGTTATTCATTCCTTTTTCCTCTCCCCACCATCTATCACAATGACCTATCAATGTTAAATATAGATATCAGCTCTTCTCCACCTGGGGAATTTCCAGGACTGTGGACTTCAACTCCCAGAATTCTTATCAGCGGTCAAGTCCACCTCATCTCAGCATCCCGATGAGTTCCAGATAAAGGAAGATGTGTCTTCTTCATCTCCCTGCCAAAAAATGATGGAGGCTCCTCTTTCACTCAAAAAGATCGGTTTTTCGATACCATCCTCCCACATTGCTCTACCCATTAGCTGAAGTTCCTCCCTTTGCCAGAACTTAATTGGCTATTATAAAATGCCTTTCTTGGGGACGTTTTAATTAAAAGAGGTTTTCCTCTTAGGCACAAGGCAGAATGCCGAACGCAGGGAGGAGATAATTGGTGTGGTGGGAACAGAGAAAAAGGAAGAGAGCAAAGAAGGATGATGGGGCGCAAAGACAGAGAAGGAATGCAATTCAGGATGAAAGCATTTAACTGCAGCTGCAGATTCCTCTACTGCGAAAAGCAACAAGGGCATAAATCAATCAGTTCAGTTGCATAAACTGCCCTTCTTAATTTGCTGGTTTTTATTGTAATCGCTGCAGGAATTTTGCCAATCATTGGTTCAGTCTTTGTAGTCACAATCCTAACAACTGTAATTCAAGGATTTTAGGCACAGGGAACAAAGAAAGTCCTCCATGTATATTAGTGTTTTTCATCCCAGCAACTTTTTTTTTTAATAAGAGTTGAAAGAGACCTTAGAAGTTTTCTAATATAACCCCTTGCTCAAGCAGGAGACCATATACCATTCTGGATACCATTCTTCTTGGAAACCTCCAGTGATGAAGCACCCACAACATCTGGAGGTAGGTTGTTCCACTGGCTAATTGTTCTGTCAGGAAGTTTCTCCTTAGTTCCAGGTTGCTTCTGTTCTTGATTGGTTTCCATCCGTTGCTTCTTGTCCTGCCTTTGGGCGCTTTGGAGAATAGCTTGACTCCCTCTTCTTTATGGCA